>JAZDUH010000323.1:3650000-3692500 GCA_036419115.1 Scarus forsteni | reverse complement strand
ATTAATTCCATGATTTTACTCAAGTAATTATCTGTTACAAGCTTCTGTCTTTAGTAGAAATATGAGATTAATCGCAATTGATTTATTGATAAATTAATCTAGATTAATCTCGATTAATCTCAGTTAACTACAGAAAATTGTGCGATTAATTAGTTAATTTTTTTTAATCTATTGACAGCACTAATACATATATATATATATATTATATATGCTTTATTTACTTAATACATGCTTCATAAGTAAACATTTAAACAAGAACACATTTTAAGGCTCCTATGCATCCTTAAAAATATCTTAACTACAATTATCTCAGATGCTTAGCAGAGCCAAACTATGAACCTTCAGAAGATAAAAATATGGGGCCACATATGCCTGTCACGATAATCAATAAATCAATTAACCGAACGATAAATAAAAACGTTGTCGGTAAGTCTGCCGGCCTCGATAAACTGACACGTGCCTGCGTGTTTGCTTTAGTCCTCTTTTTCTACCAAAGAGGCTAAATGAGAAGATGAGTCACTCTGACCATCTTTCTTAAAACCGGGGTGCATCACTGCTATAGCAGATTTAGCGAAGTTACAGCGGAGTGAGCATCTGTCGAACATGCGATCTTCGGGGGGGGAGGCGGGGCCGCTCGCGCGCACACCCGGAAAGAGCTGAAGTGAGCATCGAGAGGAGTAACGAGGAAACAAATGCCAACATGAATGGTGGCACGAAAGATACGATTCTTAAGCCGGCTGCCAGAGCCCCAGAGTGGGAATATTTTGGTTTTAAACAGAATGAACAAGGTTTGAGCTCATGAACACTGACAAGCAGATATGTCATATTTGTTTGAAAGTTGTGGCGACGAAGAAGAGGTGGGCGGAGCCTTCGTCGCGCTCCTGAGGCGTTTGGTCGGCAAAGTAAATAAAAATAAAACCGTGCTCAATAATGCGCGCTCACAGTGTCGTTCCCTACTTTGCAGAAGAAATGCAGCCCTTCAATACGGCTGAAAAGCCAGCAATGTTACAAATGTTTGACAGACTACGGATTGACTGAGAGAAAGTACATGTCACAAACAATTCAGGAACTGTATAAACTACATTTTATTTATTGTTTTTATTTTTGTGCTTATTGGAGTTTCATTGTTTCATGATTAGTATATTTAGTTTTATTTACATGCAAATTTTCCTGAAAGAGGGTCCATTTCATTTTAATTGTTTTTTCTCTTTTTATTTGTTTCTGAAATTCATTATATTGTTTGATTTATTTTATTTAAAGATCTTGACCTCCAAATGACAGTTAAATACTCGTAAGAAATTAAAGTTTCCTGTTTTTGATACGGTGTTCTCACTCTCAATGAAATATATTATAACTACATTAATGAAAAAATGAAGAAAAAAAAATCAAAATAATTTTCACAATAATATCGATTATCGTCAATAATTTTTTGGACAATTATCGTCCAGCAAAATTTGTTATCGTGACAGGCCTAGGGCCACATATACTTTTGTTAAGTATGAGCAACTTTGATTGTCAAAATGCACAATTTGGCCCTCTGACAGTGGTGCTGACTCAAATATGGCCCTTTTGGTAGGCAAAGTTTTCCACCCTTTTTAAAGCCGGTCGGAGGACGACCCAAAAGCATTATGTCTCCGGTCTCGGCTGTCGTCCAGGATTGGACAAGAGAATGTTCCTGGAAACTGGACTGCTCTGAGCGATGTTCAAGAATCTGTTCAATCAGCAAATGGATTATTGACGAAGCAAGGAAAAACAAGCTACCATTATTTACCAGAACAAAGTGTTTGGATTTGGACCTGTAAATCTTAAGTCTTTGAATATTTATGTTGACATTATGAGGGTTTTACCCCACCCTACCCTCTGGCTAACACAGACTCAAAGTTCTCTCTCAGTAGATCAGTGGAGTCTTTTTGGACTGGATTCTAAAAACATAGCTACATTACAACACTTGAACAGTGTTGGTTTGAGAAAACTTTGGTTAGAAATTGGGAAAACATTTAGTTGGCTTAGCATGCATCAAGTCAGAAAATATACTGATGTCTTGACGCAATGTATTTATTCAGCCAAAGTAGTTTCCACAAATATAATGTACAACCTTCTTTATTACCACATCAGTACTCCAGAGTCAAATGTTTTAGGATGTTACTCCAACACCATTTCTGAGTCAAACCCACACTCTGAGCTTCACACACTGACCTTTATACTGACTGCCACTCAATGACCTCTCTGGAAGGAGGCTAACAAGCAGACCTGGTGATGTGTTTGACACACAGCCAACAGGACAATGCTGAGCACTTCTGCTAATGCCGCAGCAGGGAACTTTTTCACTGCCAAGCAGCAAAGTGTGTGGACAGATCTCTTGCTTTCTCACTGGGCTTGGACATTGGCCCTGATCGAGGTCCTCAGGCTTTATCTAATACTGTGATATCTGTTTGTTTACACACTCAGGAACTTCACAGGCCAAAAGGTTAATTCTTGTAAGTCTTGAAGTCCCTATTTATTCATATTGTGGGGTCTAACTGACTTAGTGTGCAACACTAATAAAACTGGTTCAGTTGGGTGCTTTGGACATCAGCCTTAAAATAATATGTGGCAACATAGGAATATAGTTTTACATACAATCATATACATAAATATATTATATTAATAAACAGATTGGACCTATCTGCCCCACCCTAAAAGTTATTACAAGACCCCCCATATATGGTCAACATATAATCTTTACCACTTTTATAGAAAATATGAAGCTAAATTTTGCTAAGAAAGGAACATGCCAATATGCACAGAAATTGACAATAAAAACAACAACAACAAAAAATCTAGTTTTGACTCCCAGTAACTGGAAGTTGGCTAGGAACTGGATGGAACTTGATTGGCATTCACCTGGGAGGGGAATTGGGCCGTTAAGAATTCAGCCGAGTGAATTTGTTGGACAAGGGAGGCTGGCAAGATGGACCTGCAGGATTTCAGAATCAGGCAGGTCTGTCTGCTCTGCAAGGCTAGGAATGTGTGACTGGGGTAAAAGATCAACTAGAAAGCACTCGGAGAGCGCAAACCTCCACCAAGGTACCACAAATATTGCTGTTACATCTATAAGCAATAGTTCCATGATAAAGTTAATGTCATGATATGATTCTTTGACCTCGAGAACCCACTGAGAAGTTAGACAGTTATTGAGGTAAAGAATTGTTCGGTGCTTATCTTTATCACCACCAAAAGCTAATCATGTTTAAGTTGGGCCATAATCAACACCTCCTGAAAATTTCAGTAAAATCTGTTTGGTATTTTTTGCGTAACCTTGGTAACAAACAGACAAACATACGCCAGCAAAAACATAACCTAAAACAAGATTTGAAGTACATCTTACCTCAAAGCTCTCTTCTTTAGCAATCTGGGATTGCTTAGTTTGATGGGGGTCTCACTCCCAAGCCCTGAAGAGGAAGAGAAACAAAAACAAAACATTTAGCAAATTCACAAAACAAATTACGTCCTATTAAATTAGAGCCTCACAATATGAGTGAACAGACACAGATTACAGAGGGACACCTTGAGGTTAACCAGCCAGTCTGTTTGCAGGTCTTTGGCACTGAACCACGTTCATTAAGTGGACTCTCGCCGAGAAAACAAACGATGTGGAAAACAATAATCTGCCTGCCAGACTGAATCACATCAAATAATCAGAGACCCCTGTAGTTAAAAGACTGGCTCCCCTCCAGCTCCAGGCCCACAAAAATGCAGCACATCACTCTGCATCCACCCTGAGACGGTGACTGTCTCCATCTTAAGTATCGTCTCTGTGATGTGCATGAGGTCACACTTAAAGGTTTGATAGATGAGTGATGGTGTGTCACTGAGAGGAAGGGCTGTGAAGTCTGATCAAGGTTACAGAGCAGCTGGGACGGTGCCAGTATGAATGCAGATTTAACACAAAGGGAGAGACAAACCATGATCAAAAATCCATAAACACACAGCAGCTATTGTTCTCCAACACCGGACTACAGGCTCCCATGTTCTTAGGCAAGGGAGCTGCTATCAGTTTAATGCTTTCAGATTCAGAAAAGTTCAAAAGATACAGCTGACTGCAAAGCCATCTCTAGGGGCCCGGGGGCCCAAGTGCGGCCCTCCACATCACTAAATGTGGCCCGCCATTCATTCCCAAAACCCAGCAGCTGTAAATATGAAGAAAACTCAGATATCCTACAGAAATAGTTCTATATAATCTCATATAAGTTATTTACAACCTTACTTTGCTATTATAGTGTCTCGAAAGCTCTTTCATGAAGCCGTTAACATTATATCAAGTATTACTCAATACTATATCTTAAAAAAGGCAACAGCAAAATATTTGAGCTCTAAAAATGTGAAAAACACATATTTTTATTAATTTGGAAATACCTTCATTGGCTTTAATTCCATGTATATGAGCTAAATGTGCTTGAATTCTATGTCAAGTTCATTTGATTATGCATAATAACTTGTATTTATGTTGTTATATATGAATATTGGTATTCTAATTTTATGACAAATTTATATTCTCATATGTTATTTATCCAACATTCTTTTTCATCATCAAAAGTTTCTGAAAATTTGTAACAATGTGGCCCTCAGGCTGGGAAAAATGGTTTTATGTGGCCCTCTTGGTAATTAAAGTTGCCCACCCCTGGTCTATGAAAAGAGCAGATACCCAGTGATTAGTATTACTGAAAATTCCTTGAAAGGTAAATAAAACTTAGATAACAACTCATTATAACCAAACATGAAGAAGAGCACTTTTGAATTCTTTCACCTTGAGGCAGATGTCCTACCACTGAGGGAGCCACTCCTGTTAGCTAAGAACATGAAACTAAGGCCACAGTTCACACAGGCTCACCAGAATTACACAATAGAAGATTCGAAAAATGACGTCTTGTCTGTTGAGTCTAATTCTCTGCTGCCACATTCACATGCTAGAGTCAGAATTTGGTGTAAAAAAACATCCAAGCATATGTTGAAATAATAAACAAGCCAAATCGTTACAATTGGTGATATGACTTTCCTATAGAGCAATAATATCCCACAATACTGTATGCATAAAAAATAAATTTCTACTTAGTGTTAAAAAGCACGGTCATTGCAACATTTACAAAGTTTACTGTGTCCCAATGACAGAAATAATGTAAGACAGTCAAATAACAGGAAGACTACAGTCAACTGGTGGCCTAAGGCTGCAATAAAATCCAAAATGAATGTCCCAATTTAAATAAATTGAATTTTAAGATGTCATAATATCTCACTAAAAAAATCAAAACAGTATTGCACCTCAAAATACTGTGATAAATTAGAGAATTAACATTTTCTTGCAGCCCTATTAGCAAACAAATATGCCCACAGCCCTGCCTGCAGTCCTGAAGGCAGCACAGTGTCAGCGTTTTTAAGAGTGAATTCAAGGCCTACCTATTTAATATTGTTTTTGATTTTTTTTAACCTAATTTAAGATAACTCTAGTTTATTCATTTTAAATAATAAATTGGTCCAATTTAACTCTGCTACATAACCAACGCACCCAGGTGTTGAGAAAGATGTACAGAGTGAGCTATCTTAGATCCAAAATCCAGCGGACCTGTTTAGTAGTAATGGTAGCCCGAGGGCATAGAACGCCGCATGCTAAAAGTGTCAATTTGTCGTGGCGGAATACTTATCACCAATATTCCATTTATTTGCTCCCAAAGGACCGCCATTGATTGTCTCTCCACACAGCGCTGTGTGGCCTAAATACACATGTTGCTCAGTAGAGGGTAGAAGCTGCTGTTGATGTTGTTTTTCTAGGGATGCACACGCAGCCTCACGTTGAAAAGTACTGCTTCATATCTGTATATCTGTATCAGCTGTGGCTGAAACACTGATTCCTGTTTAAACAGACAGAAATTCAAAGTCCTCCTCCAAACATCTTCATCCCATAGACCCTGGTTTGCACAAAAGTTTGGAAGAAGACAGTCCAGGCCCTGATTCTAGTGGTAACTGCAAAAATCTTCCCCGAATAAAAACCTCAGTTTTCCGTCTTTTCCATTGTCTTGGAAACAGAACTATATATAAAGTTGTTAAGACTGATCAATAACAGGACAAATGACAGCAGTTAAAATGTTTCCTTCATATCATCCACCTATAACCCTGAAAAAAAGCAGTGCAACATCAGAATTTAGCTAACATGATTTGAGCCTCACATCCCTTTAGTGACATCAGCTGCCCTCGTATGGTGAAGTCCCACACATGCTCATCATAAAGCCATTTGGTGAATTTAATTAGTTACAGCAGCATCATTCATACAGCCTTTCAGAGCCTGTTGTTTATTCAGAATAAGGCAGGTCAGCAAAAGAGGGGAACGTGGCATAAACACCTGCCTACAGAGAATGTAGCCTCATTATCCTGGAAAATAGGAGACAAGGCTCAAGCATCATAATCAGAGTTTGGAGGAATGTGAATTCTGTGGAACATCCCTTTAAGGAATGTGAGTGTCATTCCCTCGCCTCAGTTACTGACTCCAAACCTCAAACGTGCGGTTTTGGCTGCCCTCGGACCTCCAAGCGTCCCAGGCTGAGCGATTTCAGGACAAACATGTGGTCCCACTTCATCCTCTCTGAGTTCACCTCTCCACCTCCATGCTACCCTAACCTGGTTATCTGAGCTGATTTACACTCCTTTTTGACAACGATCCAAAGATTAGCATGACACCATTCTGGTAGATGTTATCAAACAGCTTATGGACATGCAATCATTTCCTCCACAAGCTCTTACAGTCACATATAACTATATGGCACTCTTAAAACCCTCTGTATAGAAGAAATCTGAACTTTGTGAAGATTTGTGGCCAGGTTGAGTCGTTTACAACCAAAAATATGCACAACTAGAAGATTTCCCCATGTTTTCATGGGGCCTCAGATGCCCCGGGCTAACAACTACGTCAACACATAAATTACCATCTAAAATTCATATTAACCTTTAGAGACCTCTGCTATTTTGCTCAGCTTTACTGCTTTACTTTATTTATGTGGTGGCTTTCCATGTAATCTTATTTTCAGATTAAGCCTGTCTGTTTTGCCAATGGCACTATATATGGTCTGGGACAGATTTTATAGCTGCTGCAACAGAGCCAAAATAAGAACATGAATCTAATGTTTTTGCTTTAGTTTCTCAACCTTTTTGGCAAATCTGCACCACAAAATGATTGCAGGCTAATTTCCTTGAGTTTGTAATTAACCACTGTTCTAACAATGTTTCTAAGAGTTTTTCATGATATGCAAAAGAGACTTCCTGTCTTCTTACAAAAGACTAGGCCTGTCACGATAATCAATGAATCAATTAATTGCATGATAAATAAAAACGTCCTCGGTAAGTTTGCCGGCCTCGATACATTGACACGTGGAAGCATGTTTGTTTTCCTCCTCTCTTTCTACCAATGAGGCTGAATGAGAAGATGGTTCATTTGTGCAACTGTCTCTACACCTGGGTGTGTTGGTTCTATAGCGGAGTGGGCATCTGTCATTCATTCACTCTTTGTGGGGGAGGCAGAGGCGGAGCCGCTTGCGCGTACACACACAGAGAGCTGAAGTGAGCATCGTGAGGAGTAACGAGGAAACAAACACTAATATGAATGATGGCGCGAAAGCTACAGTTCTTATGTCGGCTGCCACAGCACAAGTGTGGGAATATTTTGGTTCAAACAGAATCAACAAGGTGTGAGCTCATGAACACCAACGAGATGATATGTCGCATTATTTTGAAAGTAGTGGCGAAAAAGAAGGGGAGGTGAAGCAGAGCCTTAATCCGGACAGTCAAAGCTTACTGAGGCGTTTGGTCGGCAAAGTAAAGATAAATTAAACAGCAAAATGGTGCTCGCTCACAGACAGTGTCATTCGCTACTTTGCAAAAGAAATGCAGCCCTTCAATACATTTGAAAAGCCAGCATTTCGGGAAACGTTACAAATTGACTGGCAGAAAGTACATTAGTACATGTCCTAAACAATTCCTGAACTGTATAAACTACATTTCATTTATTTTGTGTGTTTTTATTGGAGTTTTGTTTTGTTTTTTTTCCTTTGCAGAGACAGGGTCAATTTTTATTGTTTTTGATTAGTATAATCATTTTTTTTGTACATGCATTTTTTCCGAAAAGAGAGTCCATTTCATTTTCATTGTTTTTTTTCCTCTTTTTTTGTTTGTTAAATTTATTAGATTGTTTGTTGAATTTATTTAAAAGATCTTGACCTTCCAACTACAATTAAATACTCTTAAGAAATAAAGTTTATTGCTTTTGATATACAGTGTAGCCTACTCACTTTATTATGATATATATTATAATTACATGAATGAAAAAATGACATTTCAAAATGATATTGACAATTATATTGTTTATTGGCAATAACGTTTTGGACAATTATTGTCCAGCAACATTTGTTATCATGACAAGCCTACAAAAGATCAGATTGAAAACACTTATTGCATTATGGTATGGTTCCCAGGGTGCACCTTAGAAGACAGGGAGATTCTTCTGCACATCACTGGGACAGCAGAGAGGACATCGTCGCCCCATGAATGGCAAATATCTACCAGACACACCACCTCCAGAAATATCATCATCCAAGGCACCTCACAACTCAGACACAGAATGTTCAGAGACAAAGTAATGTTTAAATAATGTTAAAAGTGTGATAATACATCAAGTTCAATATTTGATATGATGACTGTGCAACACCTCAGCACTGCCACTTTCTTTCCTCCACTGAGACCAGTGCTGAGTCTCCCAAAGATAACTGTGTCGCTGTTGTATGTATTCAAATACTATATTTTATTTATATAAATGATATTTGTACATTACTAAAAATGTCTTTTTTGATATTTTAAGGAACTCCAGACATTTTAAACTTTGGTCCGTCAGCATTTGCTGTATACACGTGATAATACAAAGATTTTATCTTTTCAACTCCCTGTACATGGTAAAATGGACTTAAGCTTAAGCATTTTTCTGGTCTTTTGACTCCCGAAATGCCACTTCACCTAAGAGTCCACCAACCCAGCCACACTCCTTCACTCTCTCAGGTTATGTCCATACCATGGAGTGTGTTTTTGTCCTCATCTGTTTTCAAAAACTAGCCCATCCACACAAAAATGCGTAAATGCACAGTCAAACGATGCGCAATGTCGAACATATTTAAAAAAAAAAAAAAAAAAAAAAAAAAAAAAGTCATTTTCTATATCCCATCATTAATTTCTGAGCAAAAATTCAAGGCTTCACCATATTGTGTAAAACAAAGGCTTTTGCTACATGCTGGCTGGAGCCCAGGTATGTGCCTCTGTCAAAGCAGAATTTCATCAACACAGCAGTACTGAAGCTCTTCAGAGCAGTGAAGCTAAAAGTTGACGAGAGGCTTAGCACAGCAGAGCAAGTTGCATTAACTTATAACTCTAAATCAGTCTGTGAGTTTTACTCCTGATTTTAAGAATAATGAAGCAACATGAATATACTGAGATATGTTTGACATATTCCAATACTCAGCGTATGCATCAATCCATTCATTATCTAGATCGCTTATCCTTTTCTGGGGCTGGATCCTATCCCAGCTGACATTGGCAAGAGGCAGGGGTTACTCAGCACAAGAGGCAGCAGATCCCGCTGTGGCACCTTTGGACTTCATTTACTGAAACTTCATGTTTATACTTGTTTTGTACACTAACTCTTTTTTAACAGAGTGAATTTTCAGGGAGTCGTTTCCATTCCGAGAATGATCAACTCTTTCCCTCATTAATTTTTGCTAACACCAAAATTTTTACTCTAATTAATTTACTGTGTAGAATTTCTGTCTGTCTCAAGCTGAATCAGCATTGGTATGTAGATTTAAATTGTTGCATGATCCATTTTTAGCTACAAGAACAATACAGCAAGTATAAAACATTTTTATTTATCAAAAACTAAGAAACTCAACCTCATGTCAAGTTTGTTTCCCAGTACTTGAAGTGCAGGTGGGGACTACAGTCTTATCAACAACAGTCATAAAAGTCACAACTTTAAAAATAACACCTGAGTTGACAAATACCAGAATTTCCCTTTAGGTAAGAGTGTGAAACTAAACCAGATGCTCCAGTTAGGGTTAATAAGCTGTAAATAAGAAAAAAAAAAGCATATGTCCCTCAGGGAATCAGCTGGTTCAGATGATTGTCACATCTAAAATAATTTAGCAGAACCCGACCTGTTCTCCTTTAACACATCACACAGTCTACACGTGGTGACACACAGGCCATCGACATCGACCCCCTCTGAAAGCTGCAGTGCCTCAAAACATTCGTCATTCCAGACGCAGACATAAAAACCTGCACAATGATCACAGATGTGGCAGAGCCTTTGAAGCCGGCTGTAATCTACAGAAACACTATGGCTGCTACAGCCGCGAGGGAGCAGGTCAGGAATTCCTCAGCTTGGTGCCCTGCGTGTGTTGATGAGGCTGTAGAAGGTGTTTTGACACCGATAAAACAGGAGGATAAAATGATTCCATGATAGAGCGCAGTGTCGCTCAGGCTCTGAAGTGAGAAAAGACTTTTATTTCAAAGTATCAAAGTAGGTCTGAAGCACAACCTGTACATCAGACCTGCAACAACCAGGGAGACTTTGAAGACTTCACGAAAAGGATTTTACAAACTCAACTCAATAGAGCACCTCTGTGATGTCTTTGAACAAGAGATCAACATCATGGATGTGCAGCCAAAAGATCTGCAGAAACCTAATGATGCTTTCATGTTAATATGGACAAAAATGTCCCTGTTGAATATAGAATAAAGGGTGTACAATGTGGTTTTCCAAAAATGGCCAGAGTGTACATACACTTGCAAGAAGAAGTATGTGAACCCTATGGGATTACTTGGATTTCTGCTTAAAGGGTTCATAAAATATGTTCTGATCTTCATCTAAGTCACATCACTAAACAAACACAGTCTACTGAAACTTATAAAGCACAGAAAATTATAAGTTTTCATGTTTTTATTCAACACAATATAAATGTAAACAGTCACAGTGCAGGGTGGAAAAAGTATGTGAACCTTCAGATTTAATAACTGGTTGACCCTCCTTTGGCAGCAATAACCTCAACCAAACGTTTCCTGTAGTTATAGATCAGACCTGCACAACGGTCAGGAGGGATTTTGGACCATTGTTCTGTACAAAACTGTTTCAGTTCAGCAATATTCCTGGAATGTCTGGTGTGAATCTCTCTTTTGAGGTCATGCCACAGCATCTCAATGTGACTGAGGTCAGGACTCTGACTGGGCCACTCCAGAAGCCATATTTTCTTCTGTTGAAGCCATTCCATTGTTGATTTACCTCTATGCTTTGGGTCGTTGTCCTGTTGCATCACCCATCCTCTGTTGAGCTTCAGTTGGTGGACAGATGGTCTTAAGTTTTCCAACAGAATGTCTTGATAAACTTGGGACTTAATTTTTCCGTCCACAACAGCAATCCCTGAGGCAGCAAAGCAGCCCCAAACCATAATGCTCCATTCACCATATTTTACAGTTGAGATGAGGTTTTGATGTTGGTGTGCTGTACCTTTTTCATCCACACATAGCGTTGTGTGTTCCTTCCAAACAACTCAATTTTGGTTTCATCCTTCCACAGAATATTTTGCCAGTAGTGCTGTGGAACATCCAGGTGCTCTTTTGCAAACTTCAAACGTGCAGCAATGTTTTTTTTTCTTTTGGACAGCAATGGCTTCCTCAGTGGTGTCCCCCCATGAACTCCATTCTTGTGTGATGTTTTACATATTGTGGATTCGTCAACAGTAATATTGGCATGTGCCAGGGATTTCTGTAAGTCTTCAGCTGACACTCGAGGATTCTTCTTCACCTCGTTGAGCATTCTGCGCTGTGCTCTCACAGTCATCTTTACAGGACCACCACACCTTGGCAGAGCAGCAACAATGCTGAACTTTCTCCATTTGTAGACAGTCTGTCTTACCGTGGACACATGGACATCAGGGCTTTTAGAGATACTTTTGTAACCTTTCCAGCTTCATACAAGTCAACAGTTCTTGATGGTAGATCTTCTGAGAGCTCTTCTGTGCGAGGCATGGTTCACATCAGGCAATGCCTCTGGAGAACAGCAAACTCACAACTGGTGTGTGTTTTTTATAGGGCAGGGCAGCTTTAACCAACACATCCTATCCAATCACATTGATTGAACTCCTGGTTTGCTGACTCCTGGCTCAAATTAGCTCTTGGAGGAGTAATTAGACTGGTGGTTCACATACTTTTTCCACCCTGCACTATGACTGTTTACATACTGTGCCAAATAAAAACATGAAAACTTATAATTTTTGTGTGCTGTATTAGTTTTAGGAGACTGTGTTTGTCTAGTGATGTGACTTAGATGGAGATCAGAACATATTTTATGACCAATTTAAGCAGAAATCCAAGTAATCCCAAAGGGTTCACATACTTTTTCATGCAACCGTGTTTTAAGACAAACAATTTAAAAAAGACCTCAAAATAAATCATCAATAATAACCTTAATCTTGCACCTTTACCTCAACCCTTAAAGCTTTGATTTAAGACTGGAAAAAAAAGCCCTCAACATTTCAAATTCCCTCAAAACATTTCTTATGGAAGATCATTATAGGTGAGCTTAGGGAGTTCTGCTGTTAATGGAGGCAGAGCTTGAACTTCACATTTATTAAACCCCTAAAATCGACCAAAGTGGTCAACTGTTCAGCAGAAATTCTTCCCCGTAACCAACCAAACAAAAACGTCCAGTGTGGCAACCACAGCGGCATCAGAGGCCGAGCATATGTCCAAGTTGAGACAAAGGATTAGCTTCAATTCCTGGGATTACAGTGAGCCCAAAAGGAAATGTGTCAACTCTTTAACCGTCTGCATTACATCACACTCCATGTGCATGTGTGTGCGAGTGTTCTGGTCTCACATCCCCCCCTCACCACAGTTGCCCACCTACCCTGCATTCCCTCTGACTCCACTAAAGCCTCACTGAGAGAGGCTTAAGAGGTAAAGCATTAAAAAACAGATGGAGAATCAGAGATGAGGGAAGGATGTCCACAAACAGTTGACTTAACGAGAGATTGTGGCAGGCCAATCAGACGTCTAACACCATTAACAATGAATCAGCTCAGTCTCAAATTTAATTCAGGATAAACAGGAGGCCAAAGGACAAGTACACCGACACATCTAATCCCTCAAACAAACACCCCCTCCCTCCTCCAAAATCAGTCTCACTTCTCATGTTAGAGCCTGAAAAAGGGGGCCACCTGTTGTGGATTCTCTGCCAGTTTAGCACAGATGAGCCTCGTTTCAACACTCAGCTCTCAGTCAGGAAATTTAACAAAGAAGTGTGGGAACGAGAGGCCCTCTGAGACCCAAAGATGGACCTGACACAAGAAACATGCATGGTTTTGATTTTATTGTACAGAAATGTCCTGGATAAATTGATGTTTAATTTTGTATGACTTCATCAGTACTTATCCTTTCATACTTATGAAGATGTTTGAATTTGTTGGCTTTAATACATTCATTTTTGGTTTGCACCCTCAATATAAATTTCAAAGAAGTTAATGAGTCGTGATGTAGTAACAAAAGAGTTACAAATTGTTCAAGCCAGCGAGGAAGTGCTTAAAGACACAAAACAAGCAACCTGATACAAAGATCAACCACTCAATATAATTCACAAGTCCAAGCAGGCAACAGTGGACAAAGTGTTAAGAAATGAGCAGAGCCGTTCAATGTTGGCGGATGTTATGAGCAAATCAGGTAATGTAGTAGACTGTGGCTACTGCTGCGGTGAAAAGTGCAAAACAATGAATAAACTGGCCAATGACGCCTATTATGATCCCTCTTATAGGTCTCAAAAGTGTTATCCATCGATCCATTATTTATGCCACTTTTCCCTTTCAGGTTGCAGGGAGCTGGAGCCTATCCAGGCTGACCTTGGGCAAGAGGCAGGGTACACCCTGGACTAGTCGCCAGCCAATCACAGGGCAACATAGAGAGATCGACAACAATTCACACACCCAAGGGCAATTAACCCTTTACCGTCCTACTCAACTGTTCAGCAGAGGTCAATTAATTCAGGAATATCTAATATGTAATATAAAAAATAAGTCATTGCTTTATTTTAGGATACAAAAAAACTTCAAATAAACCAAATTAAAGATGCCAAGAGGAGTTTCTAAGTAATTACGAAACACTCTCACTTTTAGATATATGCCTGATGGAAATACACACTTTAAGATGAGTTTAATAGCATCAAAATAGGTTATCTATAAATGCTATTCCTTAGCTTCACGGTCGGGTCAGACAGGGCTGGACTGGCCTGGATACTCAACTTCAGGAACAAGACAATTAAAACTAGAGCAAATTTATATTTTTCAGACACGTCTTAGAGCACCGGGCTGTAAGTAGAGATATATAGCCAGCTACAAAACTACGATACTAAGTTTTCCAAAAATTGCTTGTTGTCACACATCAAAAACTACCGCTACGTAACTAGAAAGAGATACATTACCTCGTCGCTTTGCATCCTGTAAGTTGTTGAAAAAGAAGTTATAAAGCAATGCAGAGTTCTGAGGAAGGTCCTAGCTGCATTCATTAGCATCACAACAAACAGCTTTAGCTTGAGTCACGTCTTTATGACAGTCACCACGCGTGCTCATGGGTAGCAGAGTCTTTATGTCACCGGAATTAGATTCTCCTCATAGCACCTTTAACTGATATTTTTTGTGTGGAATTTAAAGATTCAAAAAGCTAAATGTTTTTATTAGAATGACCATAAGTATTATTTTAAATACTGAACCACTTAAAGATATGATGATTTATTTATATCAAATCTGTTATCTGTCAAAAATATTTGTGTCAAATAGAGCTGTGCAGTAGTTGTAGTTGCAATTGTTGAAAAAAAATACAATTTTCATGATGGTCGGCCTTGTAGGGTTTGCCCAAGCACTTTTATAGGCTTGTATTTGTTATTTAAGTAGATTAAACATTGATCAGAGAGTTTCATGCTAATACTGTAAAAATACCTCAGCCTTTTAGTGTTTATGTAGACAAGCCTGCCTACATTTAAACTACATAATCAACCTTTTATGACCCAGACTTTGACTTTAAGAGGGAAACATTTAGACAAAAAAAGGCAAAACTTGATTTGTTTCATTTTTATGTCACTGGGAGTTTTGTTTCTTTTAGGGAGGGAAAAATCGATTAAAATAAATAAATTTGAGTGTTGTAGAAAAAATCTGGGATTTTATTTCCTGAGGCCATATCGCCCAGTTTCTATGTCAAATACAAGTATTAACTATTTTAAGTTTTTTATTAAAGGTTGAATATTTTACAAAATATTTTTGTTTCCTTTTCTTTTGATATTTTTAGCTTTGACCGGCATCAAATTTTTGATTTGTGCATTTTTTATGTCATCACACATTATCAAAATTAACTGTTCCTAACCTTTAAATCCCCCTAAAGAAAATATCCCATATGGTTGGTCTGTAAAGAAAAATGTAGTTTTTCATGTTCCTGGTAAATTGAAGCTTGAGTTTTAAAGTTTCTTTATGTTCCCTGAATTTTGACATTATGGGTCACTAATCTGACTTGATTGTTCTCATTTTAAAACATTCAAAACATTAAATGATGTCCCTTGACTGTATTGATGACCTCTACCAAACAGCTGGTAGTTAACATAATAGTGTTTTTCCAAATGTATCTTTTTTTTCTGAGTCTGTGTGGAAGACAACCCCTGAGCTAAACTCATCCGCACAAGGATGCACAAGGAACCCAGCATCCCCCAATTGGAGGCGGGGTTCAAACCAGTAACCTTCTTGTTGGCTTAATGGCCACTTTCTATTACCTGCTGCAACACCAAGGCCCTTTCCTGTCTCAAAGAGTCTGAGCTATTCTGAGGTGTAGCCCTGAATACAACAATTCGATATTCTTGACTATGTTAGGGGCAACTTTGGGATCAGTGTGGTACAGTCTGTGGTTTTTATTAACTGTTTAAACCTTTAAATCCCACACAAAGAAAATATCTGGTTTTTGGCTTAGTTTGTAGTTTCTCTGTTTCCTGAAATTTTGACAGAATCGTACCAATGACTTGATTTGTTCTAATTTTTAAAACACATTAAATGTCCCTGAATTTATTGATGACCTCTGCCAACAGCTGGTAGTTAACATAACAAGAATGTTTTTTTGGTCTGTGGAAAGAAGCAAGACAACCCAGATTAAACTCATCCATGCACAAGGAGAACATGCAAACTCCACACAGAAAGGTCCTGACCAATATGGGGTTCAAACCAGTAACCTTCTTGCTGGTTGACACACTTACTACCTGCTGCAACACCATGCTGCCCTGTCTCAAGAGTCTTGAGTTTATTCTGAGGGTGTAGAAGCCCTGAATACAACAATCTGACACTTCTTGACTATGTTAGGGGCAACTTTGGATCAGTGGTACAGTCTGTGGTTTTAGCCCCAGCTGTTTTAGCCCCATGTCTGTATCTATGGACAAGACATCTGAGTATGAATGGCTGTGAACAGGTATCTGTAACGTGTCACTGGGGTCTGTGAGACACCAAGAGGCCATGGGACGACTTCTTCCTCACATCCATGATGACGGGTTATGTTGCTCTTTATAGCTGCATACAATGGGGGTCCTGGTTAGTGTTATTTGAAGGTTGCCAACTGAGAAGATTAGGAACCCCTGATTTAGATTCTTAACCTTGCAGTGTAGCTGGATCTGTCTGATTCAATATCTGTAAGGTAACAAATCATCATGCCAAGGTTCAATCCACAACAATGGTGTTGGGCCTGAAGCAGCACGGTCCAATCAGAGTCCTGCAAGACTACAGCAGGAAGTGACTGCTCACAAATTAGCATAGTTACTAACAGCTTCAGCAGCAGTTCAGTCAGATCTGGACCATATTTCTTTATTAAATGAAAAACTAACAACACTGAAAGCATTTCTCTATAGAAACAACATTATTGCTACACCTCTTTGTTCTACAAAGTCACTCACATTTTAGACTTCACACTGTAGTAGCCAATAATAAACATGATTGACGAAATGATCTTCCAATCACCTGCTCCATAGGCTATTAAAAGGTTCTGACCATTCCCAAAAACTTTCTATGGATGTTGGCCAGATGTAAACAGGAACTAAATTAAATGCACCATCATGTGTGTAAGGTTGACTGTGAAGTCTAATATGAAATAAAATAAAATAAATATATAAAAGGTCTGTGCATGGGGTGTAATGTTTATGCCACTGGCACATTTGGTATAATATGTATGTAAAAGTCTCAGGATTTTACTAAAGGTTTACAAAAGAGATAAAGGGGATGCTTAACTTAAAATAAATTAGGGCTGGGTATTTCCAGCAACCCCACGATACGATACGTATCCCGATACACATAAATTGTGAACACTGACTGCGCTTTTAACAGAATTCCCAGAAACTTTTGTTTTTATTACAAGAAGAAAAAGAACAAGCATGAGTTTTAAATAATTCTTCAACTTAAGAAATTTAATTCAGGTCCCCAAAGATAGTAGACTTAAGTTGAAATTTGGACTTGTGCTTTATTATGTAGCTTGGCTTCTACTTTGAACTGTGCCGTTTTTAACATTACCCAAAGTGCATTTATAACAACTGTCCAAACATTGAGGCTGTACCGATTCTGTAGAATCCATATCGATACACGTATCCCCAAGAAGTGCATGACGATATTTTGCCGTATCGATATTTTGAGCACAGGCCTAAAATAAATCTTTGCATTCTTCTGCTTTTTACTTTGTTTTATCCTGAAAGCAGAATGGTACAATTTTCTGACTGCCACATTAAAAAATAAGGGCTTTATGGGTTGTTGAATGATGTGCAGAGGCTGTTGTTTAGGAAGCAGAGTCTGAGATCAAGTCCAATTACATCTGATGTTCTAATCTGTTTGCCCATTTTTGACTTAATCTGCTTTCCTTCCATAATACAGACATAAAAAGTCCAAAAAGTCAAGCACGCAAGCTCCCCTCTAACATTTTAGGAATATGCAAGCCCTCAATCATACTAAAGTTTCTTTTTAACATTTGTACTGTTGTGAAGAAACTGTGATATTTTGTTCCAGGGAATCAGTCAGTTCAGTAATATGAGTGCCAAAAAGTCTTGTGTAGCTTGCTTGAAACTGTATTAAAGACTGAGTGAGAAAACTGTACTGCAGCCCCACAATGCAAAGCAAAAATTATCCCATTTAATTAAGTTAATGGATGACGCTGTCCATCGTTCCTTTGGCTTAACTCAGTCTGATTTGCTCAGGCCAAATTAAAATGCAATGTGTTTAATTGCTGAGCATGACGAGAATAAATATGTTTTAATGAAATTATCTGAATGGCATATACATTATATAAAAAGATGTAGTTTAGCCAGTCTTTGTATATCCAAACACACAACTGCACAATCACAGATCTCTCTCCAAGTAGCTGTGAAGTCCACAAATAGCTGCCTCACTGACACAGCTCACTGTGCTGGTTAAGAGTCCCTTATCTGCTGCGTAGTGTCCTTGGAGGCTACAGCTGCAGCGCAAGGACAGCTGGCTGAAGCAGGACAGTGAGCACAGAGGAAGGGAGTCTGCAGTTAGTGTCCAGTGATCTCCCATGAGCTCCAGTTTCTCCCAAATCCCAAACTAAATCAGCCTCCAGCGCACAGCCTGCACCCAAAATCTCAGCCCTGCCTCGAGTCGCTGCTCTTACCTTGGCTGCAAAACTTGACGTGAGTCAGGTAATTCGAGATCCACGGGTTCCGATACATTTTGGCAAATTAGTCAAGAGACAGAAGAGGACAGAAAAGAGGTGATAATGGGTTTGTAAAGGGGGTCAGCTGCCTGAGAGGGGATGCAGCTGACAAAAAGCAATTTGTCAGAGGAAGAGAGAAAGAGAGGAGGGAAGGCAGGTAGTGCTAAAGAGAGGCAGAGTCAGAGAGGGAGGGGTGGGAGGGAAAAGAGACGTCCCAGCCGCAGTGCTGGGACAAGCAGAGGAGGTCCAGGTCTGCAAAAAGAGGAGCTGTGATTCTCTGGCTGCAGCTCTGCCCCGTCTGATATCCTCTCATCTGCAAACCGAGGGCTATCTACTGCCCACTACAGCAACCTGCAGGCTGAAAGCTGCTCAACGTGCACTAAGCTCATTAGCAGAGGCATGTAAATTAGGCCCCATCCTTACTACTGACTGGAGCTAAGTGTCCTGCATGCTGAAGAATGAGCCTCACAGGCAGAGCGAGGAGGGGAAACGGTGCAAATGTGTGCGAGAGAGAGGGAGACGGAGATAGTTAAGAGAGTCCCAGGAGAGTGCTGCCTTCCCTTGGCTCACATAGATGAGCACGATGCCAAAGAAACCGGTGCATAGCGTCAGAGAAGGAAGAGAGAGAGAGAAGAAGAGAGAGGGATAGATAAACAGGCAGAGAGGACGGGTGTGGAAATAACGAAGTGAGCATGGGAAGAGGAGAAAGTTAAAATGACCCTCTCAGCCAGATGAGAAATTCCAGTCATCTCTCAGCGGGGACAAAATAAAAGGAGCAGCATGCCGAGCGAGAGAGAGAGAGAGCGAGAGAGAGAGAGAGGGGGAGGGACAAAGAAAGAGAGCAATAATAAAGCAAAGTGATGAAGAGAAAGAGAAACTGTGTGCACAAAGAAGAGACACACACTTAAAACTAATGTGTTATCACTTTAAGTGACAATATTAAACTTTTCATTCTTAAGATAGTAGTTTCAAAATTGACCAGGGTTTTAAATGTGGAGTTTGCATGCTCTCCCTGTGCATGTAGGGGTTCTCTCCAGTAACTCCAGCTTCCTCCCACCAACCAAAACCAAGCTCATTAGGTAAACTGATGACTCCACCCACGATCTGTTGTTTTAACTATTGGGATGTTACCCCTCTACCAAACTTTACACTTGGCACAATGCAGTCCCACAAGTATGGTTCTCCTGGCAACCGCCAAACCCAGACTGGTCCATCAGATTTTCAGATGGAGAAGCGTGATTGGTCACTCCAGAGAACGCGTCTCCACTGCTCTAGAGTCCAGTGGCGGCGTGCTTTACACCACTGCATCCACGCTTTGCATTGCACTTGGTGATGTGAGGCTTGGATGCAGCTGCTCGGTCATGGAAACCCATCCATGAAGCTCTCTGCACTGTTCTAGAGCTAATCTGAAGGCCACATGAAGTTTGGAGGTCTGTAGCGATTGACTCTGCAGAAAGTTGGCGACCTCTTCTCACTATGTGCCTCAGCATCCGCTGACCCAGCTCCGTCAGTTTACGTGGCCTACCACTTGGTGGCTGAGTTGCTGTGGTTCCCAAACACTTCCACGTTCTTATAATCCAGCTGACAGTTGACTGTGGAATATTTAGGAGCGAGGAAATTTTATGACTGGATTGGTTGCTCAGGTGGCATCCTATCACAGTTCCACGCTGGAATTCACTGAGCTCCTGAGAGTGACCCATTCTTTCACTAATGTTTGTTAAAGCAGTCTGCATGCCTAGGTGATGATTTTATACACCTGTGGACATGGAAGAGACTGGAACACCTGATTCTGACTATTTGGACGGGTGAGCAAATTCTTTTGGTAATATAGTGTATCCTGTTTTGTCATGGAGTGTAAAATATTAAAACATGATTAAAGCTGGGGTTGGTGATTTTGGAAAACTAGCATGAATTTGAAAGTAGCATCTCCTCAGGGCTCCGCCCCGTGTGATGATATAGTAATAAAAACATTCCTCTGCCTCTCTAGCCTGAAGGGGGTGGTAATGCTCCAAAATGATGGATGCCAACCGCCGTAAAACCGAAGAAGAAGAAAAAGCCTTGCGAGAACGTGCACCTGCAGTAGCCTGGGTGGCAGCTATCGCGAGATTAGAGCAGCAGAACAAACTTAGAAAAACAAAGAGTTTATTTTAGATTTCTTGTACATCTGTCTTAAAATGTGAGGGATACTGGAGCTTGGTTGGGGTTGTGGGACGGCTCACGGCGGGCTTCCCTTATTTTCAAAGACAAAACTGGAAAGGTAAGCATTCTCCAGCGGACTCTGATACGTATGAGCTCGGCTATGCGCACCGAGTCTGTGCACGCCGGGAAAATGTACGTGCAGCAGGCGGGCAGAATGGTGACGAGATTTGATTGGTTTAAAAACAGGTGTCCCGGCATGATTATTGGTTCCCTGTTTTACTCCTGCTGTAGATAGCGGATATTTTTCACTCTGTTTTAAGAACACATTATGAGTTGATTACCATCGGGTCATAAAGACCATTTTAACCAGTATGACAAAAAGTGTATCTAAATAAGATCGCCAACCCCAGCTTTAAGGTCCATATCTCCCAGCCCTACTTTAACAGTGCATCAACGTGATAATGGCATGTTTATCACTGCACTGATACTGGACTCAGAAATAATGGCACAGGGCCTCCTCAGAAACAGTTTGTTGTGTCTTATCTCTGCAGAGCAAAGCTGTCGCCACCAACACCTGCAGTGCAACATGAAACAGATGCAGCGGAACGAAGGAGACTCTAATTTCTAAATCTGGGGGCTGCAGATGGACGAGAATAACTTCAAGAAAAAACATGCTGTTGTTCTTCATCTCTGTTTTACATGAACCTGACTGCACTTCCTGCAGCCCCTCATAAATGTAAACCAGGCTGTTGGACTGCGTTAAAGCCAGACCTCTCTTTTCACATCATAACAATTATCAAATCTCATAAATCTGTACGGCCGCACCATCACAGGGCTGCACAGGTGAGCTCACAGGCCAGCTGAATTTCTGAGCTGTGTGTAAACTTAAGAGGTGGGAAGTTTGGATCTTTGTCTTCAATGAGCTCATCCGGAGCAGCATGTGAGGCGCACACCAACACGCATACATGCATACATCACAAACCTGCCGCTTCACAGGGGAAAGCTACCTGCACACAGTACTTTAACCAAGTTATTTTAGGCTGCATCCTTCAGGGTAAAATTTAAACTCATCAACCCCTGACAGACAATTAATAGATTTAAGTTAAGAGGCAGATAATTAGAGTGTCAATCATCTCACATCATTAAATGTTCTTTTTTTCCAAACCTCACAGCTTTAAAAGGTTTCTACTCCTTTGCTGTCACTGCAGATCAGAAACAATACCTTCTTTAAAAAGCTGAAAATACAAATATTCTAGCCTGACCTCAATCCTTTTTTTAGGATTTATGTCTTGATGACTAAATATCGTTTCAGCCAACAGACATGTACTGGAATACTGTCTGTCATACCGCTCACTTGGAGATCCAATATTTCATTTTCAAAGAAGTTTTAAAGTGGTCCCAGATGTCCCCTGGATTTTTGAAGCTCCATGCAAATGTATACTCAGTCATTGGATTTGGGTGTGCTTACAAGCCCCTAGGTAGACTAGGTTGATAATAACTGTTTTTGGATGACCAACGACAGAAAAAAGGAAGCTTAAAGTCTCCATCAAACACAGATAATCTCTGAACTGTAACACTGGTGCATCGATCAAAGGTGTCATCTGTTACCCTTACAGTTTATGTGCATGTATCACACAAACTCTGCATGCACTACAGTCCATTCTTAAGAGTCAGCCTGCAGATGTTGATTTCAGACTGACTTTTACTGGAGCAAGTAAAAGAAGCTAGAAAGTTTGCAGTTATTGTATTTTGGCGTTCTTACAACCCCCTTTGTTTCAGCCCGGCCTAAAACAGGCTGTTTTACTGCCTGTAGCTTTAAAACCTCATGATCTGTTTGTGTGGGCTGTATCAGAAAATTGCCAAAGAAAAGTGTAAAAGAGTGTATTATCTAGAATCACCAACTGCAGGCCCCAGGGCCACATCAGGCCCCCCGAGGCTTCCCAAACCCAGCCTCTAACACATGATGAAACTGATACAATTTGATGACATAACATGATGTAGTTTCAAGGGCATCTTTCTTTTATTTTCAATTCTTACAGCAATTTAAAAAAAACCCTCAAAAAACTCTGTGTGTCTGGAATATCTGGTGGACTTTACAGACCAAACTTACAGACTTTGGACTTCTACAAGCAAGAAGAGCTATTGCACTACACTGAGAATGAGGATAAGGGAATTTTCAGAATGTATCAGTTTGGAGAGACTAATGAATATTGCTAAAGGCAAACAGAGGGAATTTGTCCAGCTCTGGAAATCATATATAAACATTATAGAAGCCAGGGAGATAGGCTTCAATTTAAAGTATATGTAAAAAAAGAAATAAATCATTATTTATTATTTCTATATCTATTTTTATATCTGTATTCAGGTTGAGTTTGGTTATGTGAGAATGTGAGGTTTTTTAATAGATGTATGTGTTTAGCGCCTGGGTTTGTTAAATTGTCGTTGTATGTTTTTTATGTTTTAACTTGTTCATAAAAATGCCAATAAAAATATTGAAAAAAAAAAACCATCAAAAACTATTTAGTCCAAACTTTGTTTGATCCATTTTACAGAAACCCATCTGCCAAACATTACTTAGAAATATATTTTTTTAGATGCAAAATCTACTTAAACATAGAATAGGGGTGTGTAAAAAGTAAATTTGATATTGAAATAGTTGTAGCATTGCATATTGATAGGAATATTTGTATAAATGTTTTTTTTTTACATTTGACAGTATGCTCACAAATGCCTTTTTGTTTTAGAAGTTCACTAATGAAAGTTAGATGGATTTATGAATTTAGAAAGTTTTAAAATGAAGACCCCACATTAACCTCAGGCTCTAAGTCAGCCTACTGGAGCTGACATGTGATGACTTTTACTGTCAAGGAAACAAAAAAGTTGCCAGTTTGGTTTCCATCAAGCAATGGAATAGAAGTGATATTAATAGTAATAGTAATGCTTTGAGTCACCTGACTGACATTGCATGTCCTAACTATTGTCAATGAGAACAACCTCAGATGTAAAAACAATATATTCATTAGCTAAACTGAAACAATCATATTATTTGACTTTACTTTAAAATTCAGCATCCACTGTCAAGGAGATAAACGGCCCATGTATAGATGTATTGGATGATCCCTGGTCTATAGGCTCATTCTATCTGCTGTAGGTCTATGTTCCCCCTCTTGCTTCAAGTTGTTACAGTTCCCTAAAACTCATTTAGTGAATGCCTTGCCATATTTATTGTGATTTGCTATGTATTGCCTTAAACTTTTACCATGAACTTGTTTTTATTACGACGTGTGCTGCTGACCTCTTGGCCAGGTCACCCTTTTAAATGAGATCCTGATCTCAGTGGGTTTTCTATCTGGTTAAATAAAGGTTAAATAAATAAATAAAATAGATAAGTTGAAGCAGGAGTCATGCTTTACAATAAATCGAATCAAGTCCTTAAGACAAGCTTTACCTCAGTATTCCTTACTTCCAATAACAAAAAACAAAAAGTTTTGGTTTACACAATGGTTTTCACATCACTCTCTTCAAAAATGATCTTAAATGATGAATCTCTAAAGAAAGCAGACTCACTTTAAGGATGTTTTGTAGCATCATAATGGAGCTGCTGTTCAACCACTGCTAACTTTATTCTTTGACAGTGTTTTTATAAGTGAAGATTTGATGCAAGATTCCCTTGATCGTTTAATTGATAATTAATTCCACAAACATACTCAAGTATCTTAATTATAGTGTCCTAAAGTAGTGATGCAACAACTCACAACTTTAATTCATTGCTTGCCTTTTTGTCTGTGTTTGTTCGACTGTGTTTGTGCCTGCAAGTCAGCACTCAGGGGTGAGAAGACTCCTGCTGCAGCAAACGGAAATGGGTACAAGTGGAGCCAGAAAATCACACTACTTGAGAAAAGAGGCAGCAGCATGCACACACCCTCTCAATATGTAGGGACTCTCATTCCAATTATCTGTGGTAGAGGTCAGAATGAAGATTTTCAGCATTTGCCAGATCAACTACGCCATATGAGGAGTTTCTAAGTAATTATAAAAAAGTCTCACTGTTAGATATATGCCTGATGGAAATACACACTTTAAGATGAGTTTCATAGCATCAAAATAGGTTAGCTATAAATGCTATTCCTTAGCCATGTCGGGTCGGATTGACAGAACTGGACTGGCCTGGATACTCAACTTCAGGAACAAGACAATTAAAACTAGAGCAAATTTATATTATTCAGACACGTCTTAGAGCACTGGGCTGTAAGTAGAGATATATAGCCGGCTATAAACTACGATACTAAGTGCTCCAAAAATTGCTTGTTGTCACACATCAAAAACTACCACTACATAACTAGAAAGAGATACATTACCTCGTCGCTTTGCATCCTGTAAGTTGTTGAAAAAAGAAGTTGTAAAGCAATGCAGAGTTCTGAGGAAGGTCTGAGCTGCATCACAAAAAACACACGCTTTGGATTGCACATGTCTTTTGGTGCATTGCAGTTGTTGTCAGAAGTAGGAATTTTGAGTTCCGAGGAGGAAACTGCAACTGGATCGCCCCCCGAAGTCGGAATTTCCTACTGGGAACTCGGTGAAACCTCGCCACCCCTGAGTTGACAATGGAAGATGGATGCCCCCAGTGTGAACAGTTATTTAGCTCCTGTAATAATCCATTTATTTGCACTTCTGACTGGGGTGTGTCGCTCTAGATCAGCTGTATACATAGTATTGTTAGACTTATATTTACAAAAATGCTGCCATAGTGATAATCACATTCTTCATGTAATATTTGTGAACAACAACACAGCGCGTGCTAACAACAGCTAACAATAGCCTGGTAGATCGGCATGTTTTTTTCGACTTCAACTGGAACGCCGATATGTCGGAGATGATGTCACTCCCATTTCTGAGGTTACTGGAACGCAGCATTACGACAGTCGCCGCGCGTGCTCATGGGTAGCAGAGTCTTAATGTCGCCGGTAATAGATTCTCCTCACAGTCCCTTTAATACGGCTCCCAAGCACTGTATACAGGGCTTGTGATAGCAGTATCTTACCAAACCACTGCTACAAACAAAGCACATTAGGTTTTGCGGGGGGGGGGGGGGGCATAAACTTCGATTGAATCAGCATCAAATTAAGTTTTACATACTGTACCTTTTCACAGCTGCTTTGTTAGGACTGGTAACTCCACAACAAGACTCCTAAATTGCTGGCTTTTGCAGAATCTCATAAACTGCTGCAAGAGGCTGTGAAAGTTCACTCAAACTTTGCCAAAAAGTTCTGTTGGTTAGAAATGGTCATCCATTTTCAGTTCTTGTTGAATCTGGCCGAAAAACTGCTCAAAGAAAACTTTACCAGCCTTAATCATCTTGACTAATGAATTGTTTTAGGAACAAAAAAGTAGTTTTTTCACCTCAATAATCCCACAGTGTTCTTGGAAAATTTGCCTTGAATGCCTCAGAATCTAAAAACTATGGCCAAAAAAATGAGCCACATACTTAACTGTGGGCAAAGTGTTTAGTTTTATCCCTACATGAAGCACCTCCTGTTTGTGGTCTTATAAAATAAAGCAAAAATTTGTTTGGTCCCTTTTATGGACATTGAAATCATTCTCACCACACAGACAGTAGTCAAACATATGTGATGTTATTATGTAATCAAAGCTCTCTGTGAATCACCTTTTACGGCATCAAGTTCAGCTCCTGATGATTTAATCAAAGACAAACTAAAACACGTCCCACGATCCAGGCTGTCATCATCATCACCTTTGCACCATCATCCAGCACCTGGCCGTCCGACTGGTATGTAATGTTTGTTTCTCTGACTTCTACAGAGGTGACATCAGAGCTACAAAACCAGCCGACACTTTCTACCCTGTTATTAACAACAGCGTGTCTTAACGGCTGCGGGTGGGCGAGACCGAACACGTCCCTGAGATGATGTAACAATGTTTCTGCTCTCTGATCTCTGTGGTGGATTGTGGGATTCATCCAGACAGTGATGAGGGGCCCTCAGAGAAGAAGAGCATGTCAACAGAGAGGCATGTGGAGAAACTGAATATGGTTTTGTTTTACACTCCGACATGTGCAAACATATTGACCGAGTGTCTAAGTGTTTTGCAGCATGAATTAGGAATGAGCAGCATCACCATGAGTTACTGACACAGTGTGGTGATCAAACACGGTATAATGGTAATTTTAATAGGACACCCGTAATGATTACTGTGGGAAATTTTACCGCAGTTTACCATTTTACCGGTAACCGTTACACCCCTAGATGGGTGACAAATGTAAATTAGATCTTTAGAGACACAAAGCTTTACTCTAAAAGGCCCAATATAAAGAATATGACTTAAATCTCTAATGCACTGATGTTTGGCTGTGCAGAGATATTTCATCTCCAAATCGACTCTTGGTCCATAAAGTCCAATCAGAGACAATCCATCCCATGAGGAAGGCTCTACTGTGTGGGAATGTTTTCAGTCTGCTTCAGAAACATGTCGATGGTCATAAAGCAGCCTTAAATGGTTCGAGAGATGACGGCACAGAGAGCAGAAACTATGTCAAAGGTCAATAAGAGTGAAACTGAATCCTTTCCCGCTGCCACACTGAAAAACTTCACAAAGTGCTGAAAGTGATCCGTCCCTGGAAACCCAAAGCCATTAAAGAGAGCATTCCAGGAAACTGAAGAAACCTTGGACCAGCTCTCAGACATCGTCACAGTGCTCACGGCTCTGGATTAGAGCTGACAATCGTTGTGCTCATGTTTATAGCTAAAATAGAACAATTAAAGGGACTGGGAGGAGAATCTATTACCATAAAGACTCTGCTCCAACTGAGCACACATGGCGACTATCGTAATGCTGCATTCCAGTAACCTCGGAACCCCCAGAAGTGCATATAAATGGATTATTACAGGAGCTAAATAACTGTTCACACTGGGGGCATCCATCTTCCATTGTCAACTCGGGGGTGGCGAGGTTTCACCGAGTTCCAAGTAGGAAATTCCGACTTCGGGGGGCAATCCAGTTGCAGTTTCCTCCTCGGAACTCAAAATTCCTACTTCTGACTACAACTGGAACGCACCAAAAGACGTCTGCAATCCAAAGCGTGTGTTTTTTGTGATGCAGACCGGACCTTCCTCAGAACTCTGCATTGCTTTACAACTTCTTTTTTCAACAACTTACAGGATGCAAAGCGACGAGGTAATGTATCTCTTTCTAGTTATGTAGTGGTAGTTTTTGATGTGTGACAACAAGCAATTTTTGGAGCACTTAGTATCGTAGTTTTGTAGCCGGCTATATATGGCTACTTACAGCCTGGTGCTCTAAGACGTGTCTGAATAATATAAATTTGCTCTAGTTTTAATTGTTTTGTTCCTGAAGTTGAGTATCCAGGCCAGTCCAGCCCTGTCCGACCCGACAGTGAACTTAGCATTTATAGCTAACCTATTTTGATGCAATAAAACTCATCTTAAAGTGTGTATTTCAATCAGGCATATATCTAAAAGAGAGACATTTTTGTAATTACTTAGAAACTCCTCACAGTCCCTTTAAAATGCTAAAAAGGTTCTGTGATTGTTGGTCTCTTGTTCCAGTCGGTACACTTATATAATATTCAGATCACACACCAACAATAAGCAGCACATGCACTGAGTCTAATGTGATACTGAGTCCTGAGGTGACTGATAACGCCTCAGATTCTGGGCCTCAAACGCAGGATTTACCGCATTAAAGAGTTTAATCACATTACCAAAAGCAACAAAAAGCCAAAAGCCTCTTTATTAGGCACAGCTGCTGAACGCCTCATTAATGGAAATTGCTAATCAGCAAAACAAAATGGAGGCTACTTCTGGAATTTAAACAAGGCCAGGAAGTCCTGCTGAGGCTAAAACCATCATCACAAAGGAGAAGAAATGTGATGGAATGGTATAAAAAGGGGAAGATATCCAGTGAGCAGCAGCTCTCTGTTAATGCTGGTCATAGGAGAGGTTTGAGAGGATATGAAGTCAACAGTAATTCATAAAACTTCTCATTATAACCAAGAACAGATGGATAATTAATGTATTATTAATCTAAATTACAATTACTGCCTTCCACATTTAAATAAACTGGTTTATCAATGCTGATTAATTGATTGATAAGTTAATTCTAATCATATTATAAAAAGAGAAATAAAAGTCCAGACAGAAAAAAATTAAATTAGCTCTTGGATAAATGTTGAATGTCTGAAAAGGAGAGAAAAGAAGTCAAAACTTATTTAGATTAAAAATGTACAGTGTTAAATGACACACTGAACTTGTTTAACATGTTTCAATTATTATTAGTAGGATTGTTATAATTCATGTGAATTTTCTAATGCACATAAATCATAAAAAGTGATTTTTTAAAATCTATTTTTCAATGCATGTGGCTTTTTGACAAATCCTGGCTTAGAGTCTTTGTGTGTGTTCTTGGGTCTGTGTGTGCATGTGAGTGGTGTCTGTTTTAAATGTGGGTTGGTGTGGTTTTCTATTTTATCCTGTATTCCCTTACTCTTATCTGCTTGTTAATTTTAATTTTCAGCACTCTGTGCTACATTTTAGGTTTGAGAAGTGCTTCATAAATAAAGCTTGATTGATTGATTGATTGATTTTAATGTGAATTGCCATATATGTCCCATTTTTAATCTTTAACATGATATTGCCAAAAGTGTATACATCAAATGTGTTTCAGAATCAATCAAGTTTGATAATCATGAACTCATTATCTATTAAAACAATGGAGAATAGGATTATTGCCCTAATCAAGCAGTCCCACACCCAAGGTATGCAGAAGACGATTTCTGAGTCTACGAGTCAGACCTTGTAGCAGATGGACAACAGTGAAAGACCACATCTGGTGCCATTCCTGTCAGCAAAAAACAGGAAACTAAGGCCACAATTAGCCTTATGGACAGACAGAAGATTGGAAGGATGTTGGCTGGTCCGATGGGTCTTGATTTGTCATAGATGATTGGGTCAGAAATCGCTGTAAACAACAGGAAAGCATGAAGCACCCCACCTTGTATCAAACATTTAACAGTGTGTGGGATATTTTCTTGGCACACTTAGCTCCACCTGTTGCAGACCATTTACATGTACATAACTTCATGACCACATGTGTCCATCTTCTGATGGCTACTTCAGCAGCATAATGCACCAGGCCACAACACTAAGATCTCAAACTGGTTTCTTAAATGTAAAAATGTGTTCCCTGTTTTCCAGTAGCCTCCACAGTTTCCAAATCTCTGACAATGTCTGAGGAATGATTCCAGTACCTTGTAAAATCTATGCCATAAAGCAGCCCAATTCAATTAGTGGCCCAAAAGCAACCCTCAAGTGGCCCGAAATCAACGTGATTGGGGTTTAGGTCTGGCGAGAAAACAGAAAAAACTTTTACAAACACTAACAACGTCTTACAATAATTCCAACATTATCACAGACATTGAATGCAACATGTTCTGAAAAAATGCTGTTAAGCAAGTTACGTTTAATGCACTTTGAAATGTGACCAAAGATGTTTTTAATCTGCACTTTTTTTTATGTTCATACACACCGTAATATGTGCTTGTATTTACCTGTCAAAACATGTTATAGTTATCTGTTTGAAGTGTAAAACTTAAAGAAACAGTATTTCAGCAGAAGTTTAGTTTAGTGTTGCTCTTAATTGAGTTTTGCCCTTTTGGATGTGGCAATAAGTTAATGAACATCCAATGTGTTTATCTATTTGTGTTTCTTTTAAGTGGTTAACCTCGCCCACTGTCTGCCAAAAATATCCGGCCCAACTCAACTCCTAAGTCTGAAAGTGTGGCCCGACTGAATTTCTAATTGAATAGCCCTGCCATAAAGATTTAAGGCAGCTCTGAAGGTCAATCAGGTCCAACCCTGTCCTAGCGAGGTGTGTGAAATAAAGTGGCCAGTGAGTTTAACTTTCTTACTTCTTGCACGGCTAAAAACTCAGGTCTAGGTGAGAGTATATGTCTAACTTCAAGTCAAAAAATCTTGCTCAACTTATGCTAAGCTACAATATTCCAACTTCAGATCAAGTTGTTTTACCTTCAAAACTGAAGTTTAAAGAAGTTTAATTACTGCGTTGGTATAAAAAAATACTATTGGAATTGGATTGCTTCTAGAAGTTTGTTAAACTAAACAATTCAAGTAGAGCTGACTTAATAGCAACTTTATTGAACTTAAGAAGTTTGCTTGATCTGAACCGTTCTCAATTCAACTAAACTTTTAAATTTCTAAATTCAGATAGCTTAAAATTTTAAGGCAGCCCTGACACTAACCTTTTTAAGTTAAAACAACTAGCCTTTTTTACAGTGCAGTAGTTATTAAACCTGAATTTAGGAATCTTGCTGAGAACTTTTTTTTTCTTGTCTCATTAGCAGATATTTTCTTGTCATTACAAGCAACTCGGTGCCTTATTTTTTGCTTTTCATTCCTCATAGCAAGATATGTATCTAGACTTGTCGAGTAAATGTGGATCAGAAAAAGTGTTTTAGGTTTTTTTTGACTTGAAATTAGTCTGGCACACTTGCAGAGATCTGAATTTCTTTTAGTTTAGAAATGCAAAAATGTGACAAACTTCATTCTGGGTGACTGATGTAGCGTGGTTAAGCTAATTTACAACATTACTGCTAAATTGTGTTTTCACAGTCAAGATGATGGAAGTCCACCAGACTTCACTCCACCCCGACTGTTCATGTTGTTCGAGTGCATGAAGTCACTGAAGGCTGATTGGTGTGCTAAGTAAAAAAGTCCAGTCTGTAAATGAAGCAGCAACACGAGGAGTAGAGTTCTGTGTCATATAATTATAACAGCCACACCCACCCACACTAATCATCCTCCCAGATGTTTGAGTCCCCACTCGGACTGGATTCTTTTTCAGCCTGGACAGTCTCACATGTGCAGCCAGTCAGTGGGTCATAATTAAATAAACACTTCCAGACAGGCCGTGTTTGCCCTTGAAATGACCTCCAGAGCTCACAGGCATCCCTGCAGGTCTGCTCAGAAAGGCCGCTTCATCTTCTCGCTCAGAAGATCTTCCACGGGGCAGGAGAGCATTACGGAAGCAGAGAGAGATCAGCATTAGCAGGGACTTGTCTCCTGCTCTACACTCTCAGAAATAAAGTCCAGATTGATGACGTCCCGTAGGAAAAATATCGGTCCAGTCTGGCATGTGAGCAGCGGACGGATCCAGTGTGCAGGGCCGTGTTGTCTCTGCAGACACATAACAGAGCCGGAGCCTCGGCAGAGTGGTCGTAAATCCAGATGGGTGGGGGTAAAGACATTCATATGCACACATAAAGAGAGCTGGAGGGAGAAACTGAGGCTGAAGCTCTGTTTGCAGTGATGTCTGATGTCTTTGACCAGGCATGATGGGATTTCAGTAAGGCCTCTGACCTTTAAAGAGTTAATCAAAAGCTGTGGTAAAACAAAAAGTCTTTATAACATCAGTAGGGGCGTAATGGTACACAAAAATGACGGTTCGGTACATACTTTCAGTTTTGGGGTCACAGTTCTGTACATTTTCGGTACAGTATGGGAACAGCCCAAAACCATTTGCTTGTTTAGCACATTTATTAAACCAGAAATTTGTAATTATACAAACTAAAAACCAAAATATATTCAATGTGCTGCTTGGTAATTCTAATAAGTTAAAGAAAATAAATAAACAACAATATTTGAAATTAAAAATAATGAGTTTCTTTTTAAATTCCTGGCTTAAATGCGGATGACTGGGTGCTTTATATCAGGGCTCAATCACCTTCAGCATGAGTTTAAAACCAGCATTTTCCATGGTCTTAGATCTGATGCTATAAACACACTGATGGATGTTGTTATCACTTTGGCTCGATCTGAACTGTCAGGGAGAGGCTGCTTAAATGCAGACGGCAGTTGAATTTGCACTACAGTGTTTTTTTTCCTGACCATGGAAATCTTTACACTTGAGTGGTGCCGTTTCAGGTGAGTTAGCATGGTTGACGTGCTGTCGGAAAATACCCGACCTCAGTTGAACAGTTTCGGCACACCGCCTTCGCTTTATCCACCTGTCTTTCTCTGTTGCAATATTTCACCTGGAAGCCAAAGTGTTCCCAAACAGGAGATTTCAGCGACGGGGGAGGGTCTCCAAGCTCCGGTTGGTAGTGAGCAGCAGCCATGATGCACAATTCAGACACAAGCTCCTGTGGTTACGGAAGCTCTTTGATATTCGTCTTCTGATTGGCTCACCCTGAGACATCACGTCCACATGATTAGCACATGATCGCAAGAGCACGAATCACAGACCACTTTCCTCATGAATATTAAAAAGCCTTCCCTAACCACGCCAATCATAGACGAGTACCTCCGTGAGTATTAAAGAGCCATGTGCAGCGGCTAATGTAAACTTACTGTAGTCGTTTGAGTACAGCACTGTACCGAACTGAACGTCCGTCTCGAGCGGTTCGGCACAGTGCATGTACCGTTACACCTCTACATATCAGTGATTACTTCTGACATGATAATAGAGTTTTTGTAGTAGCATCACTTTTAGATTTGATCCCCAAATCTGATCCAGGACAGGGATGGGCACCTGGCGCCTGGAATGAATCCATCAAATGTGAGAGGACATGCAAGAGAAAAAATTCCATACAATCTAGATGAGTGATTCTCAACTGGTGGGTTGTGACCCAAAAGTGGGTCTCAAGCCTTTGCCTGGGAAAAATATGTTAGGAAAAAAGTCCTGTGCTTTTATTTTGAAAGGGATTTTTTTTATGCATTCATCAACAGTTATTCATACAGTTTTAAACCACTCCAAAAATGTTTATGGCCCTACTAGTCTTTTTAGTTAGCAAAGTTGCCCATCTCTGATCAGCAATGAAATCCTTAGTAATTCTTTAAAATTGCAACAATTTAGGCTAAAGTGAACTTTGTAGCCCTGGCCAAACAACTTCATCAACAAGTTCACACATGCAGAACATCTACAGTGCTGTGAGGGATGTTCGTGTTTTACCAGTCGACTTCCAAACAGTTTCTTGCTTGCTAAACATTAAGCAGGGATGTTCCAGATGGATACGTCTAAATCTGTCCAAACCCAAATTAAAACTGCATTTAGCAGCACCCCAAAGTTAAGCACCCTAAATACAGCGCTCTTTATTTATCACAGGATCACAGCGACAGCAGGTAAACATTGTGGTGTGAGCACATGAATGACGCTCATTGGTCTTGGGTTGCGCTCTATTTGTGAGCTGTTAGTCCATCAGAACGGATGTACCATCACTTTAAAATCCCAAAGTGTCTACCCAGCTTTAGTGGAAGTACTCAGCTATCATCGCACTCCCAGTTTGGAAGAAACGTCTCCAAATCAGAAAAGTGAACTCCTTAACTGCCATTGTCTAAATCATGCAGTCCTAATATTGCATAATTCACTTACTGCTGGATATTGGGTTATGAATCCTCAGCGTGATGCAGCAGATGGTTGGTAAAGGGTCAGAGTGACAAGGAGAGCTTGTTTCCAGTTGTGTGAGCCCAACAATACAGATTTCATATGTAATGCCATGAACACTAAACTGAATTGTCTTTGCTGCATTCACCCTCAAGCAGCTTGTAAGAATGAGCTGGGCTGTGCATCCAGCCATAGATCTGCTCATACATCCATGCAAACTAACACCATGGTGGACTGAGCATACTGTTTATATGTATACTGTGTAAATATATGTGTGTGTAATGTGTTAACAGAGTGGGCAGTCTTATTTAAATATTGACTGTAAAACCAGTTACCAGACCCCTGACCTCTGCAGAGCCCCACAGGTCAGATATTTTAAACTACAAGTACACAGGCCTCAGACCTTGTTATCAGCTCCCGTTCATAGCCAAAACAAGTCTTTGAAACTGAACTGTCACAAGATACACCGAGACCACCAAGACAACACCGGCCTCTCTGACCATTGTGCAGTGTATTAACACCCAGGAACACACACAGACCTCAGCATGGCTCTCCAGAAATAACACAGATAACAGGTCTTAAGTAGAGGCCTCAGTGACTCCAAGAGGCTCAGTTATGTGCACCTCGAGGCCTATCACAGGGCTTACATTTGGATCAGGGATCCAGCTATACCTCAGGTGGAGGGATGGAAGAAGTCAGGTATCCAAAAACGAAACATCCAGGCTTCATGATTAGAAAAAAACTCAATGAACAATCTGTAATGTTAAGTGCCTCAATGCAACACGTTGCATCTTCACTGAAATTCAGTTTTTTCTAAATGTAAAAACCCCAAAACAAGGTTCCTGCAAATATACAAATAAGCAAAAAAAGTTCCTGAAATCATTCAGTGCCATATAATTAGAGATGTATATCGTTATGATTTTATCGATACCGATACTCTTATCGATACTCCTTATCGGTATCGATACTTATCGATACTCTTATCGATACTACAACACGTAATTTTGTGTGAAAAATAGACTTTACAAGATATTATAAGATTCAGCCTTTTTTATGACCACAAGGTAATAAATAATAATAAAGCTCCAACAGAATAGAAGTAATGTATTACAAATGCTTCTCAGAGGCAAAAAGAAAGCTAAGCAGATGGCAAAACCCCTTTATGCTGCCCAACAGACTGCATGTACATGCAGACCCATAGATTTTGTGCTAGTAAACTGATGCTGTAAAGGTGACTACTAGGGCTCTCACTTTATATTAGATAGTCATATAACCATTCGAATATGGGGATAAATATCCGTAACCGAATAGTAAATAAATATTAAAATGTGAAATATTGAGTGTAGCAGCACATCAGGGCGCCTGGAGCAGTGGACCGTTTCATCCAACAGAGGGCGCTGTGAGCGCAGCTTGACCCTCAGTCACATCCGGTGCTCTCTTGGCCTCACTAAACAAAGAGACTTTCCGCTCCGAGCGGGCATTATTAGCTCTGATTCATCTGAAGTGAGCTGCGCTGTCGGCTTTTCATCCAAATTATACAGCCGAGTGCAGCGGGGCTTCGTCAAGAGTTTAACCCCGTGTGACAGTGTTGTTTTCGGCAGGGTTTTTTACCGAGGGGGCGGATAATAGAGTCTCTGTCTCTGTCAGTGCTGCAGTCTTTAGTGTTAGCCGGGCTGCTAACTCTACTCGTGTTGCTATAGCAATCAAACAGCCCGCACTCCTTTAGCTTTATACTATGCAAGCGCTCCAAGTGTTTGGTGATGTTGCTAGTATTTCCCCCCTTGGACACAACTTCTCTCTGACAAAGAGAGTTTTGTCGTTGCTAAAGTGAGCTCAAACCTTTGAGCGCTTAGCCCTCACCGACATGCTTGAGCCGGGTGGCGCTAGTGTCATAACTACGTGACAGTTGAAGAGACGTTCAAGTACCGATAACAGTACCGTTTTTCCAGATTCTTAACGGTCTTCGGGCACTGACCCAAGCGTGGACCGGTACATAAAAGTACCGGTCCACGGTATACATCCCTACATATAATACCCAAAAACGATTCTAATGTGTGACTTCAATCAGGTCTTGAAACAGTTTTTAAAACTCAAATTTTAAGAAATGTGCAGAAACCTTGTTAAGCATCAGTTCTGCTTTATCACAGACGCACAGCCACAAACTGCTGTCGCTTCATGATGCAAAAAGTGAGGAGCACTGAGTATATCTGCTCAGTGTGGCTTTCACATTGCAGCAAACACATATGCTCTCAAACTGTAGAGGGCAGCGTCCTCAAAAGCTGATATTGTAGCATGGTTTACAGTAACCTGACAAGCCAGATGGACAGCTTCATATATCTGCCACAGAAATATTTCACTAGTCCATCTGGGTAGGAGCCCTTTGAATTTGTTTTCAGGGTCAGAACGTTCAAAAAAACACAAGCTTGTGATTGGACAATCATCTTGCTCATCACATTCATCACAGACCAATCCACATCAAGCAGGGTTGCCTATAATGTAGCATACAAAGCGGCTAATGTAGCGGCTAATGGCTAACAACAGTATGAAACAGTTCATGGACGTTAGTCATTGTGGCTAACTTAACCGCTAACAGCTAACAACAGTTAATGACGTTAGCCGGTAGCCGCTAACTTAGCTGCTAACAGCCTTATACTATCGTCTTACACTAAATTGTACCACACAGATGATTCATTTAACACTTATATGCGACATGAACCTCGTCAAAGACAATCCCTACAAGTAAAATTCTGAGAAGGGCAGATTTTACCAAGTTTCACTGAGTAGCCATGAGGCTAATCAGCATGTCCGTTCTCAACTTCTGGTTGTCATCATGTCTGCATACTACAGCTCCCACCTCTCTTCCCTGATTGGGCCGTTAAGAATTCAGCCGAGTGGATTCATTGGACAACGGAGGCTGGCAAGACGGACCTGCAGGATTTCAGAATCAGGCAGGTCTGTCTGCTCTACAAGGCTAGGTTTACAGGAAGTCGTCGAAGAAGTTTGTCAACAGTTACACCAAAGAAGAAGAAAAAGAGTTTTTTTTTGTCAAATTAAAAAATAACAAAGAGGAGTTGCTGTGTTTACTCATGTTATTGTTGTTTCACTGAAGAGTCAAACAGATGGTTATATTCCCTAATTTCTGTCAACAGCAGTTTCACAGACAGTGACATTTCCTCCTCTTCTTTTCTATTGTCTGTTCAAAATCAATGAATCAGTGCATTTCCAGTTTTGTTGTCATCCACATCTACTATAATCCTATTGATGGGCGCAGCCAGCCAACAGTCAGCCGCATGGACCTCCACAGCACGTAAAACACAAGACAACGTGCTTGCTGTGTTAACACTAGGACTGGGATGATTAACTTTTCTCTGGATTCGATTTTTTTATGATTATGTATCCGAATACCCCTAGCTTATACTTTCTTTTCAAAAGCCTGGACTGCATTTAAAAGTGGCTCATTAACACAGACTAAAATTAAGCATTTAAATTTGGAAAAAAAACAATTTTTGAACAAAAAAATCCATTTTAAAATTGTCAAACAAAATCCCCATACCTGTGTGAATGGATTTTTTCTCCCACCCCTATTTAACACCTTAATAAGAACATGTATTTGTGCAGGGTGATTCTACCTAGATTTTATCCATGAAAAGAACAAGATCTGATGTTTGTGTAAGACAACAATGCATCTCTTTTCTCCTGAAGGTCCTGGAGCAGCTCAACTCACTTATGCCAAATAGGGGAAAGGAAATGAAATGGTTGAGAAACACTGGTCTGAATGATTTGGAAAAATGCAAATAGAAAAAAACATCAAATCTTTTCAGGGAAAAACTAATGACAGATGGTGATTAAGATAGAATTTCAAAGTCTGCAAACATGAGTTGAACATGATACTGTTTCCTTTAAACTGTGCAGCCATTTTGATGACATAAATGGAGTCTGTGTGCAAATAAGCCTCCAAATACACAAAGTCATGATGGTCATTCTGTGGTTGATCATCCATCAAAATGAAAACTACCCTGCAATACAATGCAGTTATTTCACTTTTATTCTGCATGAGGCTTTCTCCCTGCCCAAACACTAAAGAGACTGACTGCTCACAGAGTGAAGTGCATACTTTCCATTTTTGCCATCATGAATAATTTGTAATCTATAAATCAACTCATCACCATCTGCTCCTAATGATGATGTTACCCTGGAGGCATGTGATGCACCTTCAAATCTTAAAACACACGTCTACACTATCAGACTCAAATACATCCCAGGGGAAAAATATAAACCTGAGGCAGCACACACTCGCTCAGAGACTCCAGCTGTTACATAAACACACATGTATGTGTGCTTCAGAGAGATACACACCGCACATCTGGACAGGAGAGAAAACTCCTGCAGCAAAATTCTTCATCCATTCCTGCCTGCCAGAGATTTTTCCATCCCTGGATGCTGTGGACACCTTCCCAAAGAACTGTCATCTGGAGGAAGAGCTCTAAAGTGGAAGGAGGAACATTGTGGAAAGATGGTGTCTTATTCCCTAAAGGATGAAAACAGTCAGAGCAGAGGGGCCTTTGGTTCAGTCAAACAAATGTGTCCAGCAGTGTACACCTGCTGGGGCAAGAGGGCACAAACCAGTGGGTTATTGGCAGAAGCTAAGTATGGAAGGCCTGAAGAACCCCGTCACGGCCAAATGTAGAAGCTAACATCAGTAAACATGGGGCATCTATGAATCAGTGGTGGCGTCACTACTCTTTAACCGGATGACACAACGACGGGGGTTCAAACTGCTGCTGTTGCTTTTCCAGATTTGGATCACTGACTGTGGAAAGTACTAAAGGAACTTTAATTGGCAGCATCAGTTTGGCTATTCATGCTGTTTTAAAATCAGTTATTTGCACCTTCCATAAAGGTACTTTTACTACTTCACAAATCCATCTGGAGAGGAGCCCTGCCAGAAAGTTTTCAGGGGCAGAACCTAAAAATACAACAGCAGCTTGTGATTGGACAATCGTTTGGCTCAAAACACTCATCGTGGACCAATCCATATCAAGCAGCGCTGCTATGGTGTAGCATATGCAATGGCTAAATGTAGCAGCTACCTGTTAGCTGTTAGCTGCTACGGCTAATGGCTGACAAGGGCAAACAACAGTAAATGGCCATTAGCCGTCGCGGCTAACTGTTATTAGTGGCTAACTGTTGTTAGCTGCTACAGCTAACGGCCGACTGTTGTTTGCTATTGTTAGCTGACAGCTGTAGTGGCTAACGGCCGCTACCCGCTAGCTTAACTACATTGAGACTATTGTTTCACATTATTTTATACCACACAGATTTATCATTTAAAGCTGGGGTTGGTGATCTGATTTAGATACACTTTTTGAAATACTGGTTAAAATGGTCTTTATGACCCGATGGTAATCAACTCATAATGTGTTCTTAAAACAGAGAAAAAATTATCCGCTATCTACAGCAGGAGTAAAACAGGGAAAACCCCAACCAATAATCTTGCCGGGATACCTTCTTTTACACCAATCAAATCCCGTCGCCATTCTGCGTGCCTGCTGCGCGTGCATTTTCCCGGCGTGCACCGACAGTGCGTGTAGCATGTAGCATGTAGCATGTAGGGAACAGACTCCGCTGGAGAATGCTTACCTTTCAAGTTTTGTCTTTGAAAATAAGGGAAGTCCGCTGTGAGCAGTCCCACAACACCAACCAAGCTCCAGTATCCCTCACATTTAAGACAGATGCACAAGAAATCTAAAACAAACTCTGTTTTTCTAAGTTTGTTCCGCTGTTGGCTCTAATCTCGCGAGAACTGCCATCCATGCTACTGCAGGTGGCAGTTCTCGCGAGACTTCTTCGGTGGTTGGCATCCATCATTTTGGAGCATTACCGCCCCCTTCAGGCTAGAGACAGACAGCTAGTTCTCCAAAATCGCCAACCCCAGCTTTAACACTTATAGGGACATGAATCTCGTCAAAGACAATCCCGACGAAGTAAACTTATGAGGAGAGCATATTTCGCCAAGTATAACTGAGTAATCATGATGGCTAACTGACATTAGCCTCCATTGTTTGCACAACAGGAAGTGACTTCACTTCCTGTGAAGTCACATCCTGTTGTCATCACGCCGGCAGCTCTCGCTAGTCCCACCAATGAGCAGAAAGAGTTGGAGGTGGACTTTTTATTTGTCCCTGAATCTTTTTTAGCATCTCCTTCACATGATAGGATGATTATACAAACTAGACAAGAGTCTTTGGAATCAGGACCTCTCTCCTTTTTTACTATAACTGCCTTTCATGACTTGTGTCCTCCAGCGAGTGACAACAATGTGCTGTTAGTCATGGGCATGAGAGGATGTCTTTATGAGCCAGAGAACACAGTGGAAGAGTTTTTGCAGGTGGAGCTACAGGTAGAAATAGGGTTGGGAAAACTGTTGTGGCAGGAATTTTACTCAAAAGCCTATTGCTCTCACAAGTGGGACTTAGCAGCACTGCTTCTTCTGGTTCTTTAATTTAAGTAAGCTTTCAAACTGGTGTTGTGTGTCGTAGTCCTGATCAATAAAATGGGCAAAGGGGGGAGTCCTGATGTTCACATGTAAAACAACAAGCCAAAGTTGGCATATCATGAGACAGAATGTGGTGAAATCTGAATTTTGACCATTTTTTTTTGTCTTTTTAGAAATCCAGGACAAACCCAGGAGCAACCCACCTTTGTAATATCCAGAAAGTTTGACTTTTAGAATAGTTTGTGCTCCAGTAACTTCAACCTGACTCCACTACAACTCTAATAAGAGGAAGGAAGTGTGCTGCTGGTGGAATAATCGTTGTCCATACATTAATCACAACATAGTTCAAAACATCAGGGCTTTGTCAAGGAAAAGTGAAACGATGTAAAGAATCTTATTGATGCATCTAGTAAAGCCAATGTTGTTTTTTTGTGCAGTTTTAACCATGAAGTGCAGTAATAATGACACCACTGATGGTTATATATCGCCCAGTGTCAGTACCCAGCTATCTCTTACTATGGAAAAAGCTGGCCAGGTGCTTTATTGGCAGTCATATTTGCTTGTACAATAGGCCTCAACCAAACCCACTCCGATTAGAATTAGACAAAATCATTGTTTTACTCGAAGGATTGTTATTTGCTGGTGCCGACAGGGTTGGAAGACTTTGAAAGAAAAATATTTACGGAAAAGAATTTTGTGACATGATTATCTTGGCTTCCTTTCTGCACAAATGAAAAAGAAAAATAAATATCTGACCCAAACAGTGATGATTTCTATCTTTCTGCAGTTAAAAGTCTGTCCAAGCCTGTATGAACTTCTCTCGAGTCTCTCTACAAAGACTTGCTGACTGATTGTCAACACACTACATGAATAATAATCCCACTGCCTCAGATTAAATGTCCTGTTTTCATTCACCGTTTCATCTTTTTCCAGTTACATTTCATCAACTAAAAATAACCTGAAAGCTCAGAGTGAATGAAAAAATCCAGCATCTCAACGGAAAATGACAAGAAAGTTCAGCCAACTTACACGAAAAATAACAGATATCCTTGTCTGAGGCTTAGATTTGACTTAGTTTATGATTTTAGGGTTGAATAGTATGAAAATAGGATTTAAAAACTGCATCTGAACACTGTTGTATACATTAACAGAACTGGCACTGACTTCCTAGTGTTCAGTTCTTCAGTGTCAGAGCTCAAGTCTGAGGTCAAAGCCAAGGGCAGAGACTCCAGCTGAGTGTCCTCTGCTATTAGTGGCTGCTCATAAATCACCTCTAATTAGATTTCAAACGTGGGTCTGTGGTTTAAAATAAAAAGAAAGCTGTCATGGAGGAGCAAATATGCTCTTAAGACCCACCACGTGAGACCGACCGGGATAAGCCTCCTACAAGACCGGGCGCTCCATAAAGCCAGGGTGGGTTTGTGGTGGGCTGCAGACGGTGACACTTAGGCCTTATTTAGGTTTCAGACAGGCTGATGTAAAAGATCTGATTACTTTCTTTTACCTCTATTCAAGTTTTTGGACTTCAACTGAAAGAAAAAAGCCATGCCGGTCCCACCTTGACCAGCAGCACTGCTCTTTAGCTGTGGAGTCACAGTGAGGTGAGCGTCCTAGGTGGGGAGCTAGTGTTGCTCATAAATCA
>JAZDUH010000323.1:3502500-3645000 GCA_036419115.1 Scarus forsteni | reverse complement strand
AGTACTGGACAGTTTTATGTTTTAAATGTTTAAAAGTACCAGAAATTCTCTTTTCTTTCCTTCTTATGTATATTTTTGGGCATTTTGTGCCTTTATTGATAGGAGAGAGACAGTGGACAGGCTTGTGAAAGGGAGGGAGAGAGTAGGGAAAGACACTCTGCAAACTGGTCACAGGTGGGATTTGAACCTGGACCGGCAGAAGCAAGTACATGGGGTGCCTGGTTGCTAACCACACCGCCAAAACAACACCCCAGAAATTCTCTTTTTTACATATAAATTTGAACAAATATAATGGTTGTTGTCAACATTTCTTTTCATTCATGTTTTTTGTTAGACCCATCTGAACCTTTAAATATCAACATCTTTAAAAAACTTCAAGATCTGAGTTCAGATTCCCAGAGGAGAAAACTTGTTTGTTTGTTTCCTACAAGTCACAGTCTTACAAATGTTTTCCAGAGTCATGTTTTAGTTTCTTATTCTGGTAATTTAACAACCATTTAATAGTTTTTACAATAAATATTGAAATCTGATTTTTGGTCCATACTGCCCATTCTTTCCTGGAGCAGTACTCACCAGAACATCAGCGTCTGACACATGAACACAGTGCACTCCCATCAACCCCAGGAAAGGATTAGCCTCTCTGGATCTGAGCCAATTAAGCCAGTGATACCGTCTCACAGACAGTCGACACCGCGGCTAACAGCTGAGGAAAGTGACGGAGAGACAGTGGAGTGACAGAAGACAGTAACAACCTCAACGCTCGCTCAGCCACCACCCCCACACAGCCGGAAATCACATCAGACATCAGCCAATGACGTAACAGTGAGCGTGAGCACGAGTAAATTTGGATCAGCTGTTGAAAACAAACGCTCAGGAGCCATTTATAAATAATGCTCTTGAGTACATACGCATCAGTTATCATGTTCTGAGTACTCATAATTACAGTAACACTCCTTTAAGGTGTTTTTTCCCTAGCAATAATCAGGTACCAAATATAACCTGTATCAGTTATGTAATTTATGTTTCATCTATCTTTAGATAGTCTGATCTGATAACTGTAATGATGTGCTGATGCATTTGTTGGACAATGGTATCACAAAATATCTGCCCTCTTCACAAATTTTGTTTTTTATGAGCAGCAGATGTTTAGCTGTTAATGCTACTATCAATAACGCTTTAATTCTGATTCAAAGAAGTGACCAGTTGGACAAACTGTTTAGTTTCCATGGTCTTGGATAAGAGAATATATTTATTAGATTATTTAAACATTTATTGGGACAAGAGAGTGTATACTGATGAATGTACAGCATCTTGGGAGTCCAAACAATACCAATGTAAAGATGTCACAAACATAAAACCAGAGATATAAACATTACAATACTCAATATGGCAACAGCTTTGTGAAGTGCAATAATTTAGCAATGCTTAGACTGCATAAAGGAAGTGCACCCGACGTACAGTTTATGCAATCCTGTTTTGTAGAATACTGCTGCAACATAATTTTCTTAATCTACAAGAAATTCAAGATATTATTTCTCTGCTTAAAGCTGGGGTTGGTTATCTGATTTGGATACACTTTTTGTAATACTGGTTAAAATGATATTTATGACCCAATGACAATCAATTCATAATGTGTTCTTAAAATAGAGCGAAAAATGTCCACTATCTACAGCAGGAATAAACCTGGGACAACACCGACCAATCACATCTTTGTAGCCCACATTTTAAACCAATCAAATCCAGTCGCTGTTCTACCCGCCTCCTGCGCGTACATTTCACTGGCGTACACTGGCCCTCATTCAGTGTAGCCGAGCTAAGAGGGATCCAGCTACACTGGATAATGCTTACCTGTCAAGTTTTGTCTTTGAAAATAAGGGAAGCCCGCTGTGCGCCATCCAACAACCCCAACCAAGCTCCAGTATCCCTCACGTTTTAAGACAGGTGTACAAGAAATCTAAAATAAACACTTTGTTTTTCTAAGTTTGTTCTGCTGCTCTAATCTCACGACAGCTGCCACTCAGGCTACTGCAGGTGAACGTTCTCACCAGGTTTTTTCTTCTTCTTCTTTGGTTTTACGACAGTTGGCATCCATCATTTGGGAGCATTACCGCCCCCTTCAGGCTAGAGACAGAGTTCAATTTGGAGAGGCAGAGGAATGTTTTTATTATTTTATCATAATATGGGAGATGTACAGGAGAATACTGATACAGGAGGACGTCAGGAAAGAGGATAAAATACGTAAAATACGGTAGTTTCACGGTCAAAACTGGAGACTTGACAGCTATGTGGAGAATGGTAGAGGAACTACCTATACCCCGATCAACATCGGGCTGTGAGCACTAACTAACTTTACATGTTTGTTTTTTAACTTTACTATGATAATGTTTTGGTGTTTCTTACTGCTGACTAAGACATAACTTGGTGTAGTGTAAAACATAAACGTTGTTCTGAGGGTTTGGAGTTGAATCAGTCTTCTAGTTGTAAATCAGCAGCGCTCGTGCATGTGAGCGGGAGGGGTGGGAAGGGCTAGGTGGAGCCATGAGGAGATGCTACATTCAAATTCATCCTAGTTTTCCAAAATTTCCAACCCTAGCTTTAACTGGCACAACAAATTCAAAGGTAGCTTAAAGCTAGTTCGAGCTTCAAATGGCGGTACCAAAAGGTGCAAGAGCACGGCTGTTCTGCCTCCAAACCTTGCTTGACCACATCATGTAATATACTGATAAATGGTATAGTGGTATATTGCTAATGTTGCTTGTGTGTTGTTTCGGTTTGTTCTTTAGCTTTTGTGTATTAACACACAGGAGGCCTAATAAGGCCAGTAATCAGTATCCTAATGCTAAGGTCAAACTACATGTCATGGGCATGATAGCAACCGATTAGCCCCAAAGATCCAATACTGTATCTCCCATGGCATTTCTAAGTGAACAACACTAAAGGAAACATCTTCAGTACCACAATCTCAGACCAAAAGTCAAGCAAAAGATCGTCTTTCTGCTCTCCACACTTTGTTCTGGCATATTAGGGACTTTAACCAATGAGATTGCAAATGGCTTTGGGCCACAAAAATCACATGCATGAACAAACCAAACAGTCAGAAAATAAGGATGATGAAGTGGACTCCCTCATGTGTTATTATGAGACAGATGAGAAGTTTGCCAAGCTCTGAAACAACATCCCTGTCTTTATGAGGTGTCATTGAGGAATGACCACAACAGACGAAGAAGAAAAATGTTGGCGAGGAGAACAGCCCAGTGAGTAACGACGGTCAGCGTTAGTAGAGCTAGGGTAATGCTCATCATGACACTTTGGTGGACCTCCTCCAGCTTACAGTCTTCCTCCCTGGACTCATCTGCCTCTTTCAGCGTTGTGATGGTTTGTCAGGTATCACTGGGTGGATCTGACTGTCCACCAAGTAGCAGGACAGATTTAAGGTTTTGTGATCATCTTATTTGGCACAGTCTGCATTAATGTTCCAACACACCTGATAAAGTCTGTAGCCTATACAAGCCCTATAGGTGGATGCTGTTTGTATGACCTACATATGCACCCCTAAGCTTTGCACAACAGCCACTGCCACCTAAGTCAAGTAAAAACTACAGAACCATACCACAGCTTTTAAAGTAAAAAACGTGATATCAGCTTGTTTATGCCTTAAAACCTAAAAATACAGGAATAGTCCTTTAAGTAGGAGCAGTGTGCTGATGAAATCACACATTTAGATGGTAAGCTGCTGAGCTTAGAGCTTAAACCTTCATTGACAGGAGTAATAATCAAAATGAGGGATGGTATCAATGGAAAAACTTGTGTCAAATGTGTGTGTGTGTGTCGCCCTGTTAGGCAGTCTCTATTTCTGTCTGTGTGTCTGACTGAGAGCGAGCAGGTGCAGCACAATGAACAACTGTAGTCTCCCCCCCACCCGACCCGTCAACTGGTCGCTCAAGGACTGAATGAATCAAACATGGAGGAGCTCAGAGGCACAAAAATCACTTCGAACTGTCCATCGTACCAACTTCATTGGCTGATAAAGACTCCTAATGTACACAGAGTTTCTGATGAGTCACGTATAGATGAGGATTGAACCAAAACTAAAAATTAGTAACATGAATATTCCAAGATTCAACGAAACAGGTATATTTAGTTTGTCTTCATGGGCTTGAAGCTGTTTTTCAGCCAAAAGTGCAAAATCTGACATTAACTTCACTTTAATGTCCCATTAAACAGGTCTTTGATTTAAATAGAACCAAAGTTAAGAGCAGTAAATTAAAAGTTTAACTTTTCCGGTCATTACTCTGTTGGCAGTGACATTCGGGTCAATAACAGATAATCAGATTAATACATTCATGACTGTCCTGGAACAGCTAATATTCCCTTGTCTGATTTAAAAGGTGTTATATGCACAAAACTATGACTATGAACACCAAAGATAAGGGAAGTTTAAGTCTTCAAAAACCAATTTTTCAATGAACATCCACTTCTAAATCAATTTTAAAACATAATGTTGATATTGAACAGATGACAGATTAACAGCTCTGAGTATAACATCATTACATAATCAATATTTTTAGAGATGTCTAACAAAAATTATAAAATATTTCCTCCAATTGACCAACTTGTTTAACACTGTACGTGTAAGCCATTTATCTGTTAAACCAGTTCATTTAACCTCAAAAGTCAGCTCCCCAAAGTCATTCTGCAGTCTAACCAACAACTTTCAACACTCATCTCATTAAATCGCAGCCACGTACCTTTAATTTCAGGTTATCTCCTCTGACGAGGTTGAATTGGCCTCAAACAGGTTTGGTAAATAGTTTCTAAAACATGTTCCTGAGTCCAAGAGAAGGTCAGAGCTCTGGAGGCTTGTGGGACAGGACTACAGGGACACAAAGATAGACTGACAGCTCCACAGGCCCCAGCAGCTAACACCCCACACCCACCCACACACCACCCACTTTCTATCTACGAGCCTCCTTTAGGGGCGCATGTGTTGTGGTTAGAGCCACAGCAGGCATGAAGTGGAGTGGGGGTGGGTGGGTGGGTGAGTGGGAGGTAAATTTAGAACGGTGCTTTCCCACTTCATCAGAGGCTGGGTCAGATCAATCCAGAAGCCGAAGTGACAAGAGGCCATCAAACAGCAGATTATCCAAGGGGGTTATGGGAAGTCAAGATGAAAGACGGCAGCTCTCAAATAAAGACAAGACACCAAGAAACACTGAAAATAGAGTTATTAGTGAAGTTAACATCAGATCATTGAGACTAAAACAGACTGAGGATGTGTGCAGTTAGCAGGCTAAAAGGCTTCCCCATAACCCAAACCAGATTTATGAATTAGCTGCCATCGTTAGCCCCTTTAGCTCCCTGCTGTATGGTTGCCTCATTGCTATACAACTTTGATGTAAACAAAGGACACTAACAGCACCAACAGCCTTGTTAAATCACTGAAAAGCAGCCTGTGCTCTATGGAGTTAAAATCAAGACAAAACCTCACAAACGCGCACTCATACCAACAAATCACAAAAAAACTCAGTGTGGTTTGCAAATACAAAACACCATTCACAAACTAACACATTTTTGTGCAAATAAGAAACGTACCTATCAAAGAAATACACAATGCTTCAGAAACAAATAGAGCATGTTTTGCACATACAATTACAAAAACTATCCTTCCGTTTCCTTTAATATTTGTCTCCCAGCTTGTCAGGTTGCACTCATTTATGTTTTATCATACTGTATTTCATTTCTTTAACTGGTGTGTTTCTCTTTTTTTGTCTAATTATGTGTGTATGTAGATATTTATGGATGCAATTTTATATGTATATATATGTATGTGTATATTGTGTGTATGTGTATACATTAGGGATGGGACGATACATTTGAACTCACGATACGCTGCACCTCGATATGCTCAGGTCACGATACGATATGTCACGATACAATATCAAAAAAGTACAAAAAAAATATTACTGTGTAATTACAACGTATTTGTTTTTGTTTGAGTTGCACACAGGAAAACACAAGGACTAACAGGCCAAACACAAACAATAACACTCTCTCTAACCCTAGAGAGGTTAGAGAGAGTGTATGCTAACGAGCAGTAGGCTCGTTTTTGCCGTCTTCATATTTTTTTAATGAGAAAACCGAAATACTGCCAAACAGATGACTTGTATCCAGGCGGAGCGTCCTCAATTTCGACCTCATTCGACTCCATCATTCGACTTTTTACGAGGCAAAGCAGTTGGTGCTAATTTTTGTTGTCATCACTTTTGGTCACATGCGCTATTACCGGGTGTGACGTCTCTATTTCGCGATCCAGTTTTTCCAAACTCGATACATTTCATCATGTACTGTATCGCGATATATTGCCAAACAATATTTCATCTCATCCCTAGTATACATATGTATGAATACATATATATATGTGTGTATGTGTAGGTATGTGTATGTATATATATATATATATATATATATATATATATATATATATATATATATATATATATATATATATATATATATATATATATATATATATATTTCTATATATATCCTAAATATATTTATTTATATTTATTTATATACATATTTATATATATATCACTATCAGATATATATATATACATATATAGTATTTTATATACATATATATATACATATATATATATGTACATATATATATATATATATATACATATATAGATATATAGATAGATGAATGATATATGTATGACTATGCTGTATATATTTAGATATATATGTATATATGTATATATATAGATATGAATGTCAAATGCTAGATATATATATATATATATATATATATATATATATATGAATATATATATACACTGTATAGATATATATACAGTCGTTTGGAAAAAAAAAATTATTAGACCACCTTGTTTTCTTCAATTTCTTGTTAATTTTTAATGCCTTTTAGCTCAACTAAGTAGTTACATTTGTTTGGAACGAATTATAGTATTAACAACAAAAAATAGCTCATGGGGAATTTAATTTAAGAACTAAGAACTATTCATTTATTCCATGGTTTTCTGTCTGATAGCTCTTCAAAATTTGCGTTCAAATTCTTACATCTTCTTCAACATTATAGCATTGTAGAATATGCTTATGTTTAAGTTGTTTTTTTCTTTTATTTTTGCGAATTTATATATGATACACACAAGGTTAATATATATATATATATACATTTTTTGTTTTGTTGGCTGCAGCCATGCGTCTTATCAAGGTTACTTTTCAGGTCTTGTAATTTATTTATTTCATTTAATTGTAGTATATTCTTATGTTTAAGGTTAAATTTATTGAACCCATTGGTTTGCTTGACAAATGGATGATTTTGAGTTTGATTCTCTGCAAACACACTACAGGTGCTGTGGAGTGAAAAGTCAACACACTATCTCGTTCACTATGGTTTGCTGGAGACAGCTGTAGGTGATAAAACCTCCTATTAAAACAAATCAAACAATCAATGAAGTAGAAGGTTATTGAATTAATGTTTTGTCTGTCACATTTAAAACAGGCCAGCCAGAGGTGTGCAGACACTTTTAATCTCAGAAACATTAAACCACACTCCTGGCTACAGCCTCAAAAAGAAGCTAGAAAAAAGACACTGGATGCAAAACAAAAAAAATAGTCTTTTGGCATCAAGTTTTGATCTCCAACACTAAAGGCAAACACCAGAATACTATCAATGTGAACCAATATGCTACCAGAACATTGAGGATGCATGATTTGTTACCCAAACAGTGATCCAGGTAAAAGGGCAACAGAGCGGAAACAGCCAGAGGAAAATGGAGATTCACCACAAGTGAGCAGCTCAAAACAAACAGAACAAATGAAATACAAAAATATGACAGCAGAACTGAGCAGTGGTTCCTGCCTCAGTGTTAAAGTGGTTAATCAGAATCAGATTTATAGCCAAGTAGGTTTCTTACACTTATAAGGACTTTATTCTGGTGTTCTTGGTACAAACAGACGGATAAAAAGATAAAATAAATAACAGAAATAGTCGAGGTGCATGCATTATTCATTAGAATGAAATCAAATCAAATATATAACATGTATAATAAAACAAACAGTTATTAACCTGGAACAGTTACGGCTCTTATGTGTAGTAGATGATAGGAGTGGGAGAAAAAATCGATTCACATAACTATCGTGATTTTTTTGTCTGCCGATTTTTAAATCGATTTTTTTGTTCAAAAATTGAAGCTCAAAACACCGCGAAAAGTGACGGTGTTAGCGGGAATGAGAAAGACCGCAGAGCTCTGGGCAGACAGTGAAGGCAGCAGAGGCGTTCATGCTCGGCCCGTAAATTACAGTGATGTTGATGGCTGGGTAACTAACCACATTAAAACTATAGCCTTTTTAAATCATGACAGCAAAATTAAATATTTTCTTGAAAAAACTCTGGTGCCTAAAGAGTTAATAAGCCACTTTTAAATGCAGTCCAGGCTTTTGAAGAGAGAGTATAAACAGCTGGTTAAAATATATTTCTGAATAAATCCTAAAAACAGACTCACATGTGATGTGTATTTTTCCTGATATAGTCTGTAGGCATCATCATTGTTCATCTTTTATGCTGGTGTTAAAAAAGCTAACTAAAGATTGCGAAAATCATCAATATCGTAGAACCACAATTTAAATCGAATCAGGAGAAAAGTGAATCGTCCCAGTCCTAGTAGATGACATGAGATGAATGATCACATCTTGCACTTTGGCCACCCCACAAACAGAGGCTGTGTTTTCAGAAAAGGACCAAAACGTGAAAAGCACTTAAATTGATTCCCAAATAAAGGTCAAGAACTGAGCCTTTTAAGATTCTAATAATCTGTGTGTTCTTACCAATATGTCATCTGTCACATCATACTTTTATTACATATATTAGTGTGCATAATGTGTTTGAGTGAGCAGCACTTGAAAGAGGGTGTGCTGTCACAGGATTGCTTAATTGCATGCTTACCTCATACACGATCATCTAGTCAGAAATGTGTCTCATTTCTTCTGTCTGACTCTGTTGAAGACGTAATATGTGTTGAAATGTTAGTCATTAACACCTGAACAAACCGCCTGAAGTGATTCGTGTACTCCAGTTGTTTCCTTGGAGTTGCCTTTATTTGGGAATACTTTTTCACCACACATTTTGCCTCTGGGTGGGATATATTGGTTGAATGTGATAATGGGTGTTTAATAAAGTAATACAAAAGAATAAAGGATAACACTTCAGAATAACGATCATTTGTAAGACATTTATAAGCTATTAGTAGATGTCAGTGAATAGTAAACTAATCATAAACAAAGCACTTATATAAATTTGTAAATGATTATTAAATCATTTGTTAATGATTAGTAGGTCATTTAGAACTTAAGTTACAAGACATCTATAAGCTATTAGTAGATATTGAACTAATGATGAATTAAGTACATAACATACATTTGTAAATGATTATAAAATCATTTACAACTTTAGTTACAAGATATCGATAAGCTATTAGTAAATATTGAACTACTTATGAATAAACCAGATAGACAGACAGACAGACAGATAGATAGATAGAGATATATAGATTTGTAAATGATTAAATCATGAGATCATTAGGGTTAGGCTTAAGGGTTAGTTAACCAATAATTTTTTAATGATTGATTAAATATCTACTAATACCTATTAACAGTTTGTAGATGTCTTGTAGCTGAAGTTGTAAATGATTTAATAATCATTTAAAAATGTATATATAGTATATTTAGTTTGTTCATTATTGATTAACTATCTAAGATCTACCAATAGCTTATAAATGGCTAACAAATGATTGTTATTCTAAAGTGTTACTGAGAAGAGAGACTAACTCTGTGCACCAGAAGCTGTTTTCTCACATCTTGAGAATTGCAAACATCTGCAAACTGTCTCATCTGTATGAAAAACTTGGTTAGATTTGTCACGAGTTGACTGTTTTCCTATGACAGCCATGTTATGTGCAGTGTTCATTTCTAATTTAGTTTTTGTTTTAGTCTTTTGCATAAAGTGTCTTTTAGTTTTATGAAGTTTAATGAAGTCATTATATAGTCATTTTTATTTTTTAAATTATAGCCTAGTTTTAATTGACGAAATTTCACAACATTTTAGTCGATAAAGTCTGCTGTAAATTTAGTCGACTAAAATATAAAGTGTAAAGTGTAAGGCATTCTTTATGTTACTTAAACTTCTCAAGTCATGTTTTACACTTGGATAAAGTGAAGTGAATGCAGTCACCTTTATTTAGGCCTAATGACGGCCTGTTTGCAGCTTTATCATATTAGATAAAACCAGACTGTGGAACAAAAAAGTTTGGAAACCCTGAACTAAAGGTCTGAAATTATCACCCAACACTCACTTAACAAGAATCAAAATCTTGTTTTGATCTTTTTGTAAATTATAAACACATTTTGTAACAATAGTTGACAATTGGAAGGCCACCGCCACTCTACTGTAAATAGGTTGTTATAATTTTTACAGTAACTTACTGACAACGAGATGCCAGTCAGTTACTGTAAATACAGTAGCATTTACAGCAGCATTATTCTTTTTTTCATTCAAAGCAGTATTACTGTATTTTCTACAATAGTTGTATTACTGAACTTTTGTTTCAGGTGTCACTAAAGTCTTCAAATTTACAGCATAATTACTTCATTTGCAAAAACTGCATCCTCTCAGTATTTTGAGTTAGAGTACTATTAAGATATTTTTTTCTCCAACTTCTTTAATGCATTTGAAATTATAGTGAACTTGCTGTATTTCAGTTTAAATTACTGTATCTTTAACTATTTTACGGATCATGTCTAGCAAAATATAATGTAGTAAAAAGAGAACAAACTGATTTTTATCCGATAAATAAATTTGCTCAAAAATTTATTTTTGCCAAAACTGTTTAGTATTAAAGATATTTTGCCCGGTATTGGTCAGATTTTCTGAGCAAAACGAATTTTCTCTTAATCCACTGCCCTTTTTCAGTTTATCATTTACTTTATATACAGTTTACAGTAGGCCACAATAGAATTTATTAGGGGTGGGAGACTAAAAATAATTCACATAAGAATCTGGATTTTTGTTTGACAATTTTTAAATCATTTTTTTTTTGGTTCAAAAATTGTTTTTTTTTTTTCAAATTTAAATGCTTCATTTTAGTCTATGATAATAAGCCACTTTTAAATGCAGTCCAGTCTTTTGAAGAGAGAGCATAAACAGCTGGTTAAAATATATTGCTGAATAAATCCTAAAAACAGACTCACATGTGATGTGTATTTTTCCTGATATAGTCTGTAGGCATCATCATCGTTCATCTTTTTCAGTGGTGTTAAAAAAGCTAACTAAAGATTGCAAAAATTGGCAGCATTGTAGAACCGTAATTTATATCGAATCGGCACCTAAAAAAAATCATAAAAAATCAGATCAGGAGAAAAGCATATGGTCCCAGCCCTAGATTCTTTGGTAAAATGTTAATTTTACAGAAATCAGTGTGTTTTCCCACAATGCATCACCATTTACAGTAAATAACTGCATGGCTGTTTTACAGCAGGTTGATGTAGATCTGGTAAAATACTGCTATGTAACTAACACATCTTGGTACAACAGATTTCAACACTTGTTGCCTCAAAACAGGTGTCAGCAATGTCTGGTTGTTCACAAGAATCATATCAACTTTATATTTCTGTCATTGTGGCAATCATTTTTTAATTCTTTATGTAAACCATACATTTAAACACAGTATTTACCAGCTGGAGCTGATTGTTAAGATATGAATTTCAGTCCATATTATCCAGCCCTCACACACAGTCTCATCGACCTTAAAGGATGAACAGTTGCTTCAGTTTTGGTTTTCTGGTATGAGGGAAAGAGCGCCATCTAGTGTCCATCAAGGGGACAACAGCAGTATTCACCATGGCATCAGTGTTCTGCTCCTCTGGCCTTTAAAGCCTTCAAACTGCCTTGTTCCTTCAGATCTCACCCCAGCTGATTTGTTTACGGCCGTGTGAAAAGGTGACTCCTGCGTTTGATTGATGTTTCTTTCAGGCCGTGGAGGAAGCAGCTCCGGGCACGAGGCCAAGCTCCGAGGTCCCTCAGCGGGGTCTTTGTGCACTGAAAAAGCCTTGAAAGTGACGGGTTCAGCCGCTCCAGAGCTAATTAGCAGTGGAGAAACATTATTCTTCCAAAGGCAGCAAAAGGAAACGCTGGAGCAAATGTGAATTCAATTAGTTCGGAGCTGAATGTTGATTGCTAACATGCCCGGCCCGCACTTCACTGTCAGCACAACAGAGAGGAGTGAGGGCAAAAGAAGAGGCCTCCTCCTGTTTTTCCATAAACAGACGCAGAGAGACCACAACAATGTCCCAGGATGCTGAAAAACTGGAAATATGTGTTCTATTAGCTCCCCTCTGTTACTGTCTGCTTTAGAGAGAGTCGGCCACGCAGGCAGACTCACACAGCTTCTGTTAAAGGAATATTCCATGTAACACGCAGAGAGTCCCACACTAACGACCAGGACCAACAGTGCTGAACAAACTGGGACCAGTGAGGCCTGAAAACTCTCCACCAGCCAGACATCATTCACACATTCACACGGAGCAGTGAGCGTCAGAAAGCAGAACCAATTAAACTGAGACACAATAAAAGTTTGTTCAGAAAGAAATGCAGGCGTCACAGAGAGGCAGTGACACAAAATAAAGAAACTCCAGGGTGTTAACAATCTTCATCTACCAATAAAATACTTATGGCTTTAAAGACGGTCAAATGGTCGTTCCTTTACAAAGCAACATCCACCAGGCAAACAAAAAACTTAATTTAGTCAACACATTTTTCTTTTTAACTTAGTTTGACTAAACTGAGTAGATACCAGAAAACAGACATAACCTTAACAGGGCCTGGATACCAGACTGGGACCCAATAACTTCAATGATTTTGTAATATACACTCACCAGCCACTTTCTTAAGTATATTTATTAGGGCTGGGATGATACGCTTTTCTCCCGATTCAATTTTTTATGATTTTTTAGGTGCCGATTCCATTTAAATTGTGATTCTATAATATTGTCGATATATGCAATCTTTAGTTAGCTTTTTTAACACCAGTGAAAAAGATAAACAATGAAGATGCCTACAGACTAAATCAGGAAAAATACACATCACATGTGAGTCTGTTTTTAGGATTTATTCAGCAATATATTTTGAAGGATAAGTTCGGTTCCTGCAGCTTCCACATTGTTTATAGAATGAAGTAGAACAACATACTCACCCAGAAGGCTTTCCTGATCCAAACAGTGCTTCAGGAGATATTTAGATCCAAAATCGAGCAGCAGACATCCGTATAATGGTAGCACACGGGGCATGTATAGCGGCACTCCTAAAACTGCATTAATCGTCCAAAAACTCATTAGTTTCCCCAATATTCCATCATGGTCCGTTCGGGCTACTCCTCCATTCCAGTCTGTGTCACTCCAGACATGATTTTTGTAACTGTGCTGACCTCTGAACTGAACTGAAGAAGAAGAACGTATGCCTCCGCACATGCGCAGTACTCTCTGGAACGCTGCCTCCGCGTCCTCCTTTCGATGAGCTCCTCATCTGTAAACTCTGGCTCCAAACTGTAAGGACACCCATCATATTCAAAGTTCTCCTCCACAACATCTTCATCCGATAGATATTCGTCCATTTTGCACAAAACTGGAAGAAGAAAGTTGTTGTGTAGCCGGTGGTCACTGCTGAAACAATGAGCCGTACTGCACCGGCGCGGAGCAAGCGCTCTTCTTCTTCAGTTCAGAGGTCAGCACAGTCACAAAACATGTCTGGAGCCACACAGACTGTAATGGAGGAGTAGCCCGAACGGACCATGATGAAATATTGGTGAAACTAATGAGTTTTTGGACGATTAATGCAGTTTTAGGAGCGGCGCTATACATGCCCCGTGTGCTACCATTATACGGATGTCCGCCGCTCGATTTTGGATCTAAATATCTCCCAAAGCACTGTTTGGATCAGGAAAGCCTTCTGGGTGAGTATATTGTTCTACTTCATTCTATAAACAATGTGAAAGCTGTAGAAACCAAACTTATCCTTTAACCAGCTGTTTATAGTCTCTTCAAATGCCTGGATTGCATTTAAAAGTGGCTTACTAACTTGTTATTAGATTTTTTATAACTCCAAAGATTAGGAGAAAATTGGTATCTACACAGCAGCTGTGCTGGAGATCATGTCAACATGTTGATGCAGATCACACACCTATATTCTGGTCATGCCCAAAACTAAAAGGGTATTGGGAAGAAATATGGCAAAATCTGCAAAAAATATTAGGATATCAGATACCCAAACATGTAAGACCTTGTATTTGGGGTATTTGTCACATGATATAATACAGAAAAAGGATGAGTATCTTGTAAAAATACTATTATCCGCAAGTAAAAAAGTAATCATCAGATTGTGGTACAAAGTAGAGCCACCAAGTGGGGAGCAGTGGGTGTGCACTGTTTAGGAAATATTTGTAATGGAGAAACTCACCCACAAATTAAGATTACAGGAATCACAATTTGTGGAAAAGTGGGAAAAATGGACCGATTTCAGGAGGACTGAAGAGGACACCACCACTCTCACTGGACAATAAGGACATTGATGTGAAGAGAATGGATAAATGAGATGGATTTTGCTATGCAATGATACTGTAACTGTTAGAAAAACAAAACACAATAAAAAATGAGTTTAAAAAGTGGCTTATTGACAAAGACTAAACTGAAGCATTTCAATTTGTCAAACAAAAAATCTCGAGACTTATGTGAACTGATTTTTTCTCCCACTCCTTACATTTATTCAACTGCCCATTGATGCCAAATCAGCCAATCACATGGCAGCAGCTTAGTGAATTAAGGATGCTTGATATTATTAGTGATATACTGGTTTTGGCAGAGCTAAATATCAGTATCAGCAGACAGGAGCATTTAGCCAATCTTTACTGTCATAGTTTCGCCTCAGATCACATGGGCAGAATGTTACATTTTAATTTAGATGTTAAAGAGAAAGCTTAAAAAGATGGTTGAGTTCCTGTCAGCAGATTAATAAACCAGTGTTCTGTCTTGGTGATAACAACTTTCCAAATATAGCCATATCAGACACTTGCAAAGACCCAGTCATCTATCCATTATGTTTTTTGCTTATCTCTGTTGGGGTCAAGGGAAGCCAAGGTACACCCTGAACCAATCACAGGGCCACATAGAGAGACAGGCGACCATTCACTCTCACACTCATACCTAAAGGCAAATTAGAGTCAATAGTCAACCTGATAATCATGTTTTTGGTCTGTTGGAGGAAGCTGAAGTGCCCAGAGAACAAACGCACTCACAGGGAGTTAGGCCTGTCAGAATAACAAGTATTCCTTTACGAAAATTGTCCAATAAATTATTGTCGACAAAAGATATTATTATCAATATTATTTTTAAACATCATTTTTTTCATTACTGTAATTATAAGATATGTCACAATAAAGTGAGTACATTGTATCAAATGCAATAAACTTTAATTCATTAAAAACTGTAATTGGAAGGTCAAGAGCTTTTACATAAAATAAATTAAACAAAAAAAAAGAGAAAAAAGACCCAATGAAAATGAATTGGACTCTCTTTTGGGAAAAAATTGCATGTAACTAAAAAAACACTATACTAATCAAAAATAAAAATAAAAAGACCCCTGTCTCTGTAAAGAAACAAAAACAAAACTACAATAAAAACACACACAACACTAAAAACAATAAATAAAATGGAGTTTATACAGTTCAGAAATTGTTTGTGCCATGTACGTTCTCCCAGTAAATTCCAATTGTCTGTCAAACATTTGTAACATTGCCCAAAATGCTGGCTTTTTAATCATATTGAAGGGCTGCAATTCTTTAGCAATGTAGCAAACGACATCATCTGTGAGCGTGCACACTTTTTTTGCTCTGTTTTATTAGTATTTACTTTGTCGACCAAACGCCTCAGTATGCGCTGACTGTCAGGACGAAGGCTCCGCTGCACCTCCCCTTCTTCTTCGTGGCCACTACTTTCAAACAAATGTGACATATCAGCTCGTTGGTGCTCATGAACTCACACCTTGTTCATTCTGATTAAAACCAAATATTCCCACACTGGGGCTGTGGCACTCGGCTTAAGAACCGTAGCTTTCGTGCCATCACGTATCAGTGTTTGTTTCCTCGTTACTCCTCGGGACGCTCACTTAAGCTCTGTGTGTGTACGTGCGAACGGCCCCGCCTTGTTAATAGCACTGGAATCAATAAAATCTTATCAATTCCCATCCCTATTCTTGCTAAATCTGTGTCATGTAGAATTGAGGCACAGGGAGTCCAACCCAGTACTAGCAAGGTGTACCTAATAAAGTGGCCAGAAAGGGAATATCAAAGTTGTCTAGCATACATAGTAAAAGGCCCAAACTACTTTCCCCATACCCTGAAGTCATTTTTTTGCTTGATTCAACATATTAATGCTCATGTAATAAGCACTAAGGCACTTTGATTGCATTATATGTAGACTGGGCTCTAATGATCAGCTTACCGTCCTGTAACAACCTCTGTTCTGTTGGGACACCTTCAGAAGACACATTAAGAGCCCAAAGATCTCAGATTGACTCTGCTGCATGTTCGCTCCCATATGTGCCCCCCCACAGACTCATCAGAACCTGGCTCCTCTCCTCAGACTGCACCGTAAGCATCCAGATGTGCCACACTTGTTCTATTAAAGCCTCTTCCTCTCCCTTAAGGTCTAAAACTCTCCCCCTCTGATGCACTGCACATCAGGCCCACACACAGAGCAGGTCATGTGGACCTTTCAGTGCAGCACAAAACAACTCTTCAAGGTGTCATTCTGCAGCCGCAAATAGAGCGCGAGCAGATAAGAAGTTCAGCGAGGAGCGATAAAAGAGGTCAGTGGGTGACGGAGACAGTGAACAAGAACTGTGGGACCATGAGCGGTAATTAGAGCTGGGCAATATGTCGAGATTTAAAGATTAAATTAATATTTTCAAACAAGAAACAGTAGTTAGGACAGGGACTGAAATACAGTTATAAGTTTGTAACAAAGGTTTTTCAACGACCACGACATCTATTCAGAGCACTTAGTTAAAAAGAGGAGGTCATTATTTTAGCTATTAATTGATCAGGGAGCGTTTTCATCAGTTTGGGAACAATTATCTATCTATGTTGGTACTTTTGGATACCAAAGCAGCAAGTTAGAGGCTCCCAAACACAAGCCAAAGTATTTAATTGATCCTAATTATAAAAAGTTGCAGAGAAACTTTCACTCATTGTCATCTGAAAAAATTTTCTAAAAGTTGCCATCATGTTTTTGCAAAAAGTAAAACAGTGCCATTCAATTTCTACACGTAAAGATAAGAATAAGACCATAACATTTTGTTGTTTTGATTTCAGGGATCACAAAGTAATGCAGAAATTATCGTTTAAACCATGTGGTACTCAAGAGTGTAGAAAATGGCTAATGTCAATGATCTAGACAGTGTTTGGTTTTTGGTCATGTGGCGTTGTCTGTTTTGTTGTATTTACTGACAGTTATAATTAAGGAACAGTCAACATTTGGAATCTGGAGCTTCTGATTATTCTATTTGTACAAATGTGTCCATGACATTTGGAAAAATCTCTTTATCTGACTCACATCTGGTCTCACACTCTTCAGATGTCACGACCATATTTCTGTGCTGTCTCTCCCTTTCTCTGATTGTTTTTATTAGAAAGTATAGATTCATTTATTCAAGTGTCAGTACTCCTGCTGTACAACTACACTGAAATAATGGAAAACTTATCATTGTGAAATTCTTACTAAAGGGTAAAAAAGACAGCACAGCAGCACAGAAAATTGTCTTAAACTTTGGTCATTTCAAGCAGTGTGTGGGAGTTGAGAAACAAAATTACATCCACCAAGGGGGTTATTTTTTACCAGTATTTGTCTGTTTGTTTGTTCATCTGTCCATCCGTCAGTATGAGCAAGAAACCCCCAAAAGTTCTGAGTGGACTTTGGTTAAATTTTCAGATAATGTTGGTCAAGACACAAGGAAGAAGAGATTAGATCCAAAAACAGATGCAGAACCAAGATTGTTTTTACAGAATTATTTAGATGGCACCACAGGGCAGTATTCCCAATTTTAAATAATAACTCCAACAGGGATAGCAAAAGCTTGTGCTCTCTGAACACTTCTAATTAATCATTTTAAGTGAAAAAATATCCAGAATTTAGTGTTTAGTGATATCTGATATGTTAATATTTCAAACCTCATTGTTGTAGATACCAAAGCAGTACAAGCCTCTGGATGTGCTGCTTCTGATTTGCTTTGTTTTTTGTTTGCAAGTTGTCTTCTGTCTTGTAAATAGAGCAACTGCAATATAAGCTATTTTTGGACTATGACAATAAAAGCTGTGAATAAATAATGTAATTTTTTGTGTTAAAAGCTTAAATTCTCTACTTAACCAAAATTGGCCAGTTCCTAACATGGTTAAAGTCCAGCTGTGTTTGTATTTAAATTATTCATTTTACTTGTAAAAGTGGGTGTAAAGTGCTGTTGAGGTCAACCATCATGGTACATTGCAAATTATGCCAGTATTACAGCCAATATATGAATTATTTATGACCAATTTCTATGGTAAAAAAACCCTGTAAACATCAAAAAACAGCTTTTCGGGCCATTATCTGACAAAACTAACCTGTACAACAATATTATCCTTAGTATAGGACCTCTGTTGCACTGCTGCAAACATTATTTGCCAAATTTTCAGAAATCTGTTGCCTACATTTGAAACAGACCTAAAGTTTATCTTTACTCTCACCTGTTCCATCAGGGTTTGTAGATGTTGCCAACAGATCAAAAATGTTTTAATCTGTCTTAAATGCTCTTTAAACCACTAAACATTAGAATAATAGAGATATGTACTTCTTTAAATTAAATGGCACTGAAGAGTGTAGAACACTGACAACTCTAAAACACACGTTTCCAATAGGGGTGTAACGATCCATCAATCTGGATTGATCCATCGATTGGTTAAGCAATGATCCAATCGCATCGATGGAAACTCAAAACATCGATCAACATTGTCATCTTTAATATACACCTTTATTTTGAAATCCCGACCGCACATGCGTGTCCGTTTCCACCCAACCGCATGTCGTTCTGAAGTTTCCAGGACTCTCAAGTCTCACACATTCAGCATATGAGACACACATTTGAACACTTTCAGTCTCTCACACGCCATATCTGATATTTCTCCTGCTGTAAAATGTATTGTGTGGCCCCCACCGAGTAACACGGCTGTGGGCGGACGTGTAGCAAGATGCTGTTAGCATCACAGAGCTAAACGGGAGCTTGGCATATCAGCCAATCAGAAAATAGCTCTGCTGTATCCAGGTAAGATACGGTTGATCAGACAGCAGAGGATGTTGCACACACAACAGGAGAGCATCATCACAGGAGTGCAGTAAGTTACGTAATCTTTTGATTTTGTAGCACACTGATTAATGAAATTACATATATTTAGAAAGTAAAACAGTGAGAGCTCAGTGTCATTCCTCCTCCACACCGACCATTAAACAGTTAAACAAAGTCTGATCACACTGACACATAAACTGTGCTTACCAGGCATCACATTTAAACAAAATCATCAATGGTGAGTTAGTTTAGTTAATAGTTCTATGTTTGTGTTGTGTTTGTTTTGATTTAATTAAAATCAAAACCACACATCTTTATTTTGATAGAGCATGGTCAAATGCTGGAGGTCAATAATAATGAAATGTAAATTATTCAATAATTTGTATTATAATGTTGAAGCATTACTTGATATAATAAACAAACATTACAATATAACAATCAGACCCATAAGGTAACTGTGGGGGCAAAAAAAGCACCTTACCTGAATTAAACCAATTTTAATTTTAAACATGATCAGATCATACAGATGGTTATAATCCTCTACAAACTGTCATACCCAAAGGTCAGCACATAGTTTCACATTTCAGTAATAAAACTATCAAAACTGTTTTCTTTTTTGCTTCAGGTAAAATGTTGCCGATTGTATTCAACGAGTACATAATATCATCTTAAATCGATCGAAGGTTCCTGAATCATATCGAATCGAAATTGAATCGTGACAGACTTTGTGATACAGGTAAATATCATATCGTTGTCCAAAGAATCGATATCGTATCGTCATGATACTGGTGATCTACACCCCGAGTTGCCAATGCTTTTGTCCACTTTAAACAGCATCCAGAAGCTCAGTGGCGATATCAAAAAGTTGACAATGAAGAGATGCTGTTGCAAAAGATAATTGGGCACCATGCACAAAAATCAATGTCCACAAGATTTGGAAAAGTGCATAAATGTCCCTGTCCCTCACTGGATCAATTAGCTATCAAACATTGTTGACATATATGTGCTAATATGACATTGCTTTATCTCTTTTGGTTGAAAATATGATTTAGGTTCAACTTTTAATACTTCTTGATACCACTAGTCATTTAAATAATGGAGATTTAGCATTTTTAAAGACACATTATAACATTTTAGGATTATACAAGACTTTAAATGTTAAGAAAGCCATATGTCGACTGTGATTTTGCACATCTGAGCCAGTGTGTAGGAGTTTGAGAGCAATTATTCCCAATTACAAATGACCCAACAATAGGTGTCCTGGACTTCTACTTCTGTTGCTGTGGTGTCAAACAAATGTGTCATTTCGTCTGCAGCTGAAATATTTCAAACCTCATAATTCTGTTTTTGTGATGATCAATTGTCATTATTACATAAAAACTGACTTGTGACTTTTAGCTGAAAAATAAAATCAATGATGTGAAGTTCCTTTTGCCTAGCAGTAGTTGTAATAAGAAAAGACATATGACACTAGAGAGCTGATTAAGTTTGGAAAAGGAAGCTCTCATCAACTAGAGAGCTCTTTATCTTGTTTCCTCCTGTAATGGCAGAGCCAGAGGCTTGTAGAGAGTCCAGGTGATGAAGCTATCAGTCTGTCCTGTCCTCTCTCCTCGTTTCACCTCGCCCATCCCGTACTGCCATAACCTACACATCTAATTTACTGCTACACAAACCACAGCTTTCCCACCAGAGGCTGCCAGCCCGGCTCCTCACAGATAAAGAGGCTCTCAGAGCACATTAATGAGCGGATCCTTCCACCGCTTAGAGCAATCCCACAAACAACGAGAAGGAAAGAGTGCCTGGGAGAAGAGGGGGAACAAAGACGGTACCTTTCATAGCTGCTCTGCTTCCTCAGGTTATTTGTAGAGATCTCAAAAGTCTGCAGTGAGAATCATTGGAAAACAGCAGGAATGAAGAAAGATAACGGAGACAGGAGTGCAGAAGAACAGACAGACGAGGAGGGAGGCTGCTGGAGGGAGGACTGGAGGGACTGGCGGCTCACCAGGAACCACGGCCCACAAATCCACAGGGTGGGTTTGGCGGTGACACAAGTGCTGGCCAGTTTAGGCAGCAACAGTCACAGTCAAGAGAGTCAGACGACATCTGGGAGGGGGTCAACTGTAAGGCTGGGCGATGTGCTGACATACCATTCATCATTTTTTTCTGCAAATAAGTTAAACAGTTGTCACGGTACCAGAATTAAAGACTTTGACATCACAAACAACATGCTGAAACATTTGCTGACGCACAACCCTTAATACCAGGAGTGCCATGTGTTTGGCATCATTGACTACAGCACTAACAGACAATGTGACAGCATGAGTAAAAAAAGCCAGTGTCCTAATGAGAGGCCAGGGTTAACGGAGAGCCAGCCAGCAGAGATAGGAAGGAGAGGAATTCCTTTTTAATTCTTCCAGAGGCCCTGATGACTCAAACAGAGGAACAGTAAACCAGAAAAAGAAACAGCCTCACAGACGGAGGGAACCACTTTACCACATGGCTGAAAACCAACGACTCAGACGACAAGCTAAGACACAAACGTGAGTCCAGTTCAGCAGGAGATAAGAGGGAAGCTACAAGGCTCTGGTGACGGAGATAAATCAAAGTTTAAGCTTTAATATCAAAAGATCTGAAGGATAAATACAATTACATCTTCAGGCTGATAATAAGGAGACCTCCCTATACTTTTGTAAATAAAAGCTTATAGACAAAAAAACACTTATTGAAGAAGTTCCTGAAGTTCCTTGCAAATCTGTACACAAAGTTTGAGAACCAAATGCACAGAAAGTAATTATAAGACAGATAGTTTGGGCCTAATTTAAAGCTATGGTCCACGATTTGGAAGCTTGGTACATCTTAATAGCACCGTTTATAAGGCCGTTATGGTCCTATGGTCCGATCTACGCAATATAAAGACCAAAAAGAATGAAAAAAATCCATTCAGTATATCCGCTGCAAAGCGGCATAATAGTTGACCAATCCGAACCACCGGTCTAAAATAGATAGCATTATGAATTCAGTTGTTAATGGTATGTTTTCATGGTCAAGGAATGTAAATATTTAGATGAAATAAAGTTAGGACTAATATTTATGGTCAAAATGACAATTTGGCTGAGGACTGTGGCGCTGGCGGAGGTCTGCGCTCTCCGAGTGCTTTTCTAGTGATATCTATTTTAGTTCAGTAGTTATTCACAGAAATCATATTTTTCGCCATGGTGGTCAGACACTGATCCTGATCAACACCAAAATTGAATCAGTTCTTCCTTTTCCCATGCTGAACATTTCCTGAAAATTTCATCAAAATCCATCCATAACTTTTTGAGTTATTTTGTTCACAGACAGACAGATGGACAGACGGACAGACAGACAAACAAACTCTCCTGAAAACATAACCTCCTTGGCAGAGGTAATAAAATGGAGTTTATACAATTCTGGAATTAAATGTGAAGACATCAGCCCTCCCCGCTCACCTCAGATAATTACCCTGATACTTCACTGCTGCATTCAGACTGCAGCTCGCCTGGAATTTACATACATAAAATACTGCAGCGCTCAAACATGAGCCTGCTTGGACTGTATGCAGATAAAATACTAGGGAAGCTCCCAGAGCAAGGTCAGTGTTCACAAATGTGGCACTCCTGTGTAAAGTCAGGATAATCTCAGAGATTTTTACAAGTGTGAACTGGATTTTAGGCCTACAGATTCCACCATTGTTTCTGTTGATGTATCCTTATGGATGACACATATATAAGATTAAAAGCTTTTGTAGATACACCTGAATTTGTCTTTCTGTGGGTGGCCTTACATCTCATTTGGATATATGTAAATACGTCTTATTTACTGACATTTATTACCCAAATCTGGGGTCTGTGTTCTGCTGCTTTGCCAGCTAAAACTGCAGTAATGAGATCTGTGGTGCAGCTCCATAATCTGCAGTTTGTTATTTCAATCATATCAGTTTTCTTATTACTCTAAAAGTGGCTGTGACACACCAAAAGCTTCTGCTCTTATCTCACTCTTGCAGGGTAATCAAATGATGAGAGCACACAGCTGCAACATGCTCAGCAGCTTTATGACCGCATCTCAGCCGTTTCTTGAGCACGTGTCGGAGCGTACAGCAGGGCGTGTACACAAACATTTGTGCACTCTCACAGTTACTCCTCGCCACTACCATCCCTGGAATTCTGTGTGAATGCTTTGCTATAAAAGGCAAACAGTACGGCACAGCATGGCACCGGATCAGAACGATGACAAGCAGCACCAGGTGGAGGTGTGTGTGTGAGTGCGCTCATCCTCGGCCTCAGGCCTTCACCATGACTCTGATCCAGGTCATCAGCGACCTCTGTTCAGTGCTGACATGACGGGGGATAACAGCACCTGGACCAGACGAGAACATCTGACAGCATGACCTCACCTCATTGGCTGAATCATGACCTGTTATTGGATTCATACACATGATAATACACAGATATTTCTGCTGGATGATCACACCATGCAGGCAATTAAATGAGGGGGTTTCTATGGGACAGCATGCCAGCATTAGCCAAAAATACAAACTTACTGACCTATTTTATCTCTTTAGAGTCAGAAATAAGTCCATTGCCAGCTGTAAAAACCCTGATATTATTCTATTAAAATGAAAATAAATGACTCCTGCAACAAGATAGAAACCTTTGACACTCAATATCAGGAATATTATTTCAGTAATAAAAAAATAGCAAACTGGACTTTAGCTGTGTTAAAAGCCACTCCCTGTACCAGCAGAACTGAGATGACCAAAACATGGTGTTTAGTAGGAGTGGGAAAAAATATCGATTCACATAAGTATCAGGATTTTTTGTTTGACAATATTATATCGATTTTTTTGTTCAAAAATCTTTTTTTTTTTCAAATTTAAATGCTTCATTTTAGTCTGTGTTAATATGCCACTTTTAAATGCAGTCCAGGCTTTTGAAGAGAGAGTATAAACAGCTGGTTAAAATATATTGCTGAATAAATCGTAAAAACTGACTCACATGTGATGTTTATTTTTCCCGATAAAGTCTGTAGGCATCATTATTGTTTATCTTTTTCCCTGGTGTTAAAGAAGCTAGCTAAAGATTGCAAAAATCTGCAATATCATAGAACCACAATTTAAATTGCACCGCCAACTAAAGAAAAAGGTAAAAAATCAAACTGGGAGAAAAGCGTATTGTTCCAGCCCTAATATGTAGTATGTGAACACTTGAAATATCTGCAGTGCGCCAATAATACTCGGATGTAGGGATGTATACCGTGGACTGGTACTTTCATGTACCGGTGCACAATTGGGTCAGTACCCGAATACCGTTAAGAATCTGGAAAAATGGTACCGTTATCGGTACATAAACGTCTCTTCAACTGTCACGTAGTTATGACACTATCGCCGTCCGGCTCAAGCATGTCAGTCAGGGCTTAGCCCTCGAAGTTTTGAGCTCACTTTAGCAACGCTAATGAAAACTTGGCCCGATGCAATCTTTGTCAGAGAGAAGCTGAGTCCAAGGGGGGAAATACTAGCAACATCACCAAACACTTGGAGCGCACGCGTATTATAAAGCTAAAGGAGTGCGGGCTGTTTGATTGCTGTAGCAAAACGAGTAAAGTTTGCAGCCTGGCTAACACTAAAGACTGCAGCACCGACAGAGACAGAGACTCTATTATCCGCCCCTTCGATAAAGACCCTGCCGAAAACAACACAGTGACACGGGGTTAAACTCTTGACGAAGCGCCGCTGCACTCGGCCGTATAACTTGGATGAAAAACCGACAGCACAGCTCTCTTCAGATGAATCAGAGCTATTAACGCCCCCTCGGAGCGGAAACTCTTTGTTTACTGAGGTCAAGAGAATACAGGATGTGACTGACAGTCAAGCTGCGCTCACAGCGCCCTCTGTTGGATGAAATGGTCCACTGCTCCAGGCGCCCTGATGTGCTGCTACACTCAATATTTTACATTCGTTTATTTATTTACTATTCAGTTACGGATATTTATCCCCATATTCTAACAGTTATACGACTATCTAATATAAAGTGAGAGCCCCAGCAGTCATCATTACAGCATCAGTTTTAGCTCTACTGTTATATGGGTCTGTCTGTACATGCAGTCTGTTGGGCAGCATGAAGGGGTTTTGCCATCTCCTTAGCTTTCTTTTTTCCTCTGAGAAGCATTTGTAATACATTACTTCTATTCTGTTGAAGCTTTATTATTACCTTGTGGTAATAAAAAAAAAAAGGCTGAATCTTATAATATCTTGTAAAGTCTTTATTTCTTACACAAAATTCTGTGTTGTAGTATCGATAAGAGTATTGATATCGGTATCGATATTGATAAAATCATAACGATATACATCCCTACTCAATGTCATAAGAGCAGCAAGCAGCAGCATATAACAGACCTCTACCCTGCATCCTGCTTCCCACAGTGCAACACATCAACAAGTCAAAGGTCAAAACTGCAGACAGCTCAGACATCTTTGGTGACAGCATTGCCTTTAATTTCTTTTGCATTTACCCTGAAGTTATGTGAATCAAATCATGGTAAATTTTAATTTTTAGAATACTACATGTGAAATATTAATTTCACAAGTATGTGTTCTGATGTAAAAATGATGAAAGTCCATTTAAAATCCATAGTAAGATGTTTTATTCCCTAAATAGATGCTATAACTCAGTGGTTTGCTGTTAGTTTGTCTATTGTTATTCTGTTTTAAAGACAAGAGACAGAAATCCACTGAGCTCACTTAGCTTTAGAAGCAGGGATAAGAATCTTTTCCCCAATTCCAGCTGATTAACAATAAAAACTCCCGCAGGAATCAGTAGCATCAGTCTTTGTGCTTATCAAATCTCATATCAATTCCTTCCACCTGGTTCTGTATGTCTTGCAAATTAAGGATGTCACAGTCTCTTTCGAGGCAGTCAGCATGAACGATAAAGAAGTTAAAAAAAAAACAACGGCAGACAGCAAGTACAGGGAGTCAAAACTTGGTCTACATTTCCAAAACTGCACAATTTTCAGAAAGCACCAGTGATTGCAGAAGCTTGTGTCAATACAGCATAGAATTTAATATTAGGAGTGTCATCTTTAACGTTGCCACTAAAAACCATTGGCCAACATTTTCCACACAGAAAACTAACAGGAATGAATAAAGGGACTAGAGATGCACCGAAATGAAAATTTGTGGCCGAAGCCGAAGCCGAATAATATATAAATGCTGGGCCGAATACCGAATATCCAATGCGGAGGCAAAGTAGTTCACTATATTTTTTGATTGTGCATTAATAGTTTAGAGTACATTTTTAGACATGTTTTTAAAAGAAAGTAATTGTTTATCAAATATTATGACATTTTTTAATATTCCAGTAGCCTTTGCCTTTCAAAAGAAGCCCAACAAAGTTTTTCATTCATATTAAGCCTTCAAACAAAACAAAACATGCATTAAAAAATATTAATGTACACTGATGGATATATACCAATAGACCAATAATACCAACAATACTGCTTTAAGGCTGTCACTTTATATTCAATATTTGAATAACCGATCAAATATGGGAATAAATATCCGTAATCGAATTGTAAATAAATATTTGAATGTAAAATATTGAGTGTGGCGACACATCAGGTCTGGAGCAGTGGACTGTTCCGTCCAACAGAGGGCGCTGTGAGCGCAGCTTGTCCCTCAGACACATCCGCTGCTCTCTCGACCCAAAGAGTTTCCGCTCCGAGTGGAGACAAACAGCTCTAACTGACCTGAGGAGAGCTGTGTGGAAGTAGTTTTGGTTATACACTGTTGATGGCAAACTTAAAATCAAAGACCAGGCTGTGTGTTCCGTGAAATACAGTTTAGTCACTTGTTCTCCACTTATTTGCGGGCTCAGCTGTCGGCTTTTCATTCAAGCTAAACGGCCGAGTGCAGCGGAGCTTCGTCAAGAGTTTAACCCCGTGTTACGGTGTTTTTTTCGGCAGGGTGGATCAGAGAGTCTCTGACCTTCACTGAGGGGGGATACTATTCGGCCTTGTTATTGCCTCACTCCACCGAAGGCCGAATATGGCTTTTTTTGCACTATTCGGCCGAATGTATTCGGCCACCGAATATATTCGGCCACCGAATATTCGGTGCACCCTTAAAAGGGATCGTTAAAGAATTGATCAGTAAGCAGAATCATTAATGGTACTGGTAAGAATAAAATATTCTATATTCCCAGCCGTAAGCCGCCTACACACCAAGCGCAACTTTGTGACCAAGGTGACCACATCGCCAGACACATCGTCAAACAAAAAATCCCGATACCTATTTTTTCTCCTATCCCTAAAATATATACATGCCAGGCCTGTAAGTGGCGCTGTAACACTGCTGCAGACATACATCACTACCAGCGAAGAAGACATGGAGCATGGACACACATCATGAGAAATGTTAACAAACACTGGCATATGCTGTTCCCTGTATCCTCTGGTCACTTTAGTCTTAGAGGAGCAGCAGATTTTGCTGTAAAAGCCAAAACAAGCGAAAACACCTACACCATTAAAAAGCTGTGCAGACACACCTGAATTCATCTCTGTGTGGACGGCCCTATGTTTCATTTGGATACATGTAAACACGTCTCATTTACTGACATTTATTACCCGGCTCTGGGGTTTCCCTAGCCCGTGCAAACACCATAGATCTGTCAATCAGACACAAATGACCAAACTGAATTTAAAACATGTGCCATCAAACAACTGCTAAGCCCTCTGACAATCTCTGTGCTTCAGGCCTGCTGTCACTCTGAGCTTCATGTTTCAGAGTGAGTCACGTCCACGAGAACAACAAGCTCCACCAGGCGTCAGCTGTGACAGGATGAAGACCAAAAACACACAGAGGTGCAGCTCTGATGGGTTAAAGTTTTTCATCATGAGGTTAAATGGATGTAAAGTGAACACACAGCACACATGTGATTAATCTACAGAAGAAGGTGGGCGGATATGAGGCCGCAGTGTTTGTGTGTGTTGGAGGTGTGTCAGCCTGTTCAGAGTGGAGATGTTTTCAGGGGCTGTGGATCCAGTTACAGTTTGTAAAAACAGAGCAGGAAACCTGTTAGCAGATGTGATTCAGCTCAAACCTGCAAAGAGTTAAGCTAAAAGGAGAAAAAAGTTAAATCAACAAGGTTAAGGATTAGGGCTGAACCATTAATTGCAAATTAGATTAAATTGCAATATGGCTTGTTGCAATTCTCAAATTGCAGACAGTGCAATATTTTTAACCCAAAATGTGTTGAACATTTTGGCATTATGATGTAGTTTCTTGCAATTTCATGCCTATTTTAATCTTTTTTAACCCAGTTTTTACAACTTTATGTCTATCTTGCTCCCATTTATCTTTTTTTTTTGGCCACTGTCAAACCATTTTTGGAATTTTTACATGTTTTTTGAAATTTAATCCCAATTTTGCTGCCATAATCAATTTACCTTAGTCACTTTTGAATTTTTTTGCAATTTCATACCTATTTTGCACCTGTTAATTTTTTTTGGCTTTCGTACCATTTTGTTTTTTTACCCAGTTTTTACAATTTCATACCTATTTTGCTTCTGTTCTTCACTTCTCCACTTTTTCTCAAATCTTTCATCCTTAGATTGATTTAATGTCATATTGGTTTAACTATAAAACGATCTACTGCTTATGTTTGTTTAAGAATACATAAAATGAGGAACATTTAAACAAATGCAGAGTAAATCACATTTGCAATAATGGGAAAAAATATCGCAATTAGATTATTTTCTCAGATTGTCCAGCCCTATTAAGGACGTTGTGTTGGTTATTATTCTTCATTTAAAGCTTATTTTGTATTCTCGTCAATAAAGTGGTAAAGGTTTTGAGTCTGATATTGTAAAGGAAACATGATGCTATGTGTTTAAATGACTGTTTTCCATTTAATTATTCACACCATCAACTGATTATTTTGTTTCAAAATGAGATTATTAAAGGACAGAATGTCCTTGAACTATTTTTTTTTTGGTTACTTTAATTTTTATTGAAGTTTTTTGTGGTATCATAATGAGAAGAGTTTACATTTCAGTTATGCATTTTCCACAATTGCAGACGCTATGTTGAACCAAAGACAACAAACAACAAAAAGCAAAGCAAAGCAGTCATGGTTACCGACATCCTTAGTCAAAACAATTTACATATAAGTGATTCCAGGTATCTTTTATTGTGTCGTAAATTGTACATTTTTCCCAATTTTTAAGAAAACATCCTCCTTCAGCCTGAACTGATGGGTTATTTTTCCATAATATAAATCTCTCTTATAATTAAAAGATATATAGGGGGGTCAATCTTGCACCAATTTCGTGTTATTGCCTTCTTGCATGTGACCAATAGTATTTTAGTTAAGTATCTATCTCTGTAAGACACAATCATTTATGTGTATTTGATAATTTGATGTTTTTTCTTGGTATATAATTAATATAATCAACAAATTACTAAAAAAAATCTTAATACAATCAGATGAAGGATAAAAATGTCTTCAAATGGATTATCAGTTGCCAAAAACACCTAATGTGTCAAATGAGATACAAAAAAATAGAATATGTTAAATTTTATGGAAACTGATTTATTTAGGATTTCAGTAGAAAGTGAAGAAACATTTAAGCTCCAATAAATTAGAAGTTTTAGTAAAGGTACCTTATGTTGTATCATACCCTGCTTTAATTTGAATAGAAAATAAAAATAATAAGTTGCTGAAGGCCTCAATTTGACCATCAAAACAAGGAGAAAAGAACTTGCAACAGATCTTAAAAATAATTTTAAAAAGTTAAGGGGAACTGTAAAGAAATATTTGCCATGACAAGGAACAGATTACTTTGACTTTCCCCTGAGCCCTGAGTGTTTCTGAGTTAAATGGGACATTCAAACATCTCTGTCAGAGCAGGAGGATTTGACTTCAAGCTGCATCCAGCATCTTGGACCACTACCATCATGACTTTACAACATGCTTTAAAGAGAGAAAAACAGCACAACAGTAACTTAATTAAAGGCTAATGAAGTCATTTTGGGCTTAAATCTCATCAAGTTAAATATGTTTACATTATCAGATTTTCTTAAAACTCAATTAAGTTCTATGTGTGAGGGTGTTTTTTTATCTTCTCTAAAAAAAGACTTCAGTTGTTGTCTTATAGGCGCTTTTCCATTTGGGATACCTGCTCAATTCGACCCTGCACATTGGATATGACCTGCTCCAGTTTCCCTTTAAGAATAAACCAGTGCTTTACAAACTTTTTTCTTCATGGAACACCAAAGGCCAAGCCAAAATCTCAAGACCCACCATGATAATATCAAGAAAAGAGGCTTTTTTTTTTAAGGAGGGAGAGGGAGAAATAGCGGCTGTGAAAGGTTGGGAAAGACAGCAGCCTTTTAAGCCTTTTAAACATGTTACTTTACTTTTCAGTATGTTTATTTCTACTTGGTAATGTCTTCTATAACTTGACTAACAGCTGCATTCAAGTCAAGTGGGTGACACATATAAACCTGCCATGAACTCAAAATGAGGTAAACTTATTTAATAACAAAAACATAATAATCCTTTCCATAACACATGATATTGTTGACCACAGAACCCTAAAAATGTCTATTTAAAAACAGACTTTGAAGCCATATGCCTAGATTAATTCACGTAAGTACTCGGGCTGGGACGATTTTTTAGGTGGTGAGTCGATTTAAATAGCAATTCTACGACATTGCCGATTTTTGCAGTCTTGATTTAGCTTTTTTAACACCAACAAAAAATATAAACAATGATGATGCCTACAGACTATATCAGGAAAAATACACATCACATGTGAGTCTGTTTTTAGGATTTATTCAGCAATATATATTAACCAGCTGTTTATACTCTCTCTTCAAAAGCCTGGACTGCATTTAAAAGCGATTTATTAACACAGACTAAACCGAGGCATTTAAGTTTAAAAAAATATATAGTTTTGAACCCAAAAATCAATTTGAAAATGGTCAAACAAAAAAATCCTGATACTTATGTGAATCGATTTTCTCTCCCACCCCTAATAAGTACCTGATAGACTCAATTCAAAACTTTTTCCTTAGTTGTTAAGTTGTAAGTCATGACTGTACTAATTCATAAGGCACACCTGGACTTGTGTAAGGGCATCCCACTGTGTCCCGCCACACTGCATCAATAATAGGGATAGGGAAATAGCTTAGAATACATTTTTATACATGTTTTTATAAGAAAGTAATTGTTTATTGAATATTATGACATTTTTTAATATTCCAGTAGCCTTTGCTTTTCAAAAAAGCACAACAAAGTTTTTCATTCACATTCGGCCTTCAGACAAAACAAAACATGCATTAAAAAAATGCTAAAGTGCACTGAAGTGGGTAAACCCTCAACAAATGGATTAGTCCTTTCGACACAAGTCTGCTCAGCCACAGTCACGCGCAATGACGTATTTGATTTTGTCATTGCGTCACACGGTACTATTCGGCCTTGCTATTACCTCACTCCACCGAAGGCTGAATATGGCTTTTTTTGCAATATTCGGCCGAATATATTCGGTCACAGAATATTTGGTGCATCCTTAATCAATACCTAATTAAGGTTACCGGACTTTCATACCAACACTACATTGGCATCCTCACATAAACAAAGGAGGAGACAGAGGTGATAGAGCTGCCGGTCCCTTTGTGGCTTTTTCCACAGTTAGGAGATTAAATTTGTCCCAAAGACAAGCAAACTAAACAACATGGTTTTAAAGTAGAAGGAAGTTTTGGAAGTCCTGGAGCATCCCAGGGCTGACAACAGGAGGGAACCTCATTACTTCTAAACCCCTGACTCATGAGATCAGCTGAGTCAAATCTAGCTGGAACCCCATTGGAGGTGATACGAGAAACTGTGTTAGGTACTAGGTCCCTAATGAAAAAACAAAGCAACCTAGGAAAGTAAAGCTGGGTTGAGCAGATACCATGTAGCAGACAACTGGACTCAACCTGACTTGAGACAACATGATTCAGAAAATTGCATGCACTCAGGCTTTACATGAAGAGCCAGACAGGAGATATACGCCGCTCTTTGCTTTTAGGTTCACTTTATTGATGTTCCATTCACAGTACACTTGTCCGTCACTCAATATTGTCCCACACATGACACAGTAGCCTACTACACACATACGTTCCTACCACACACCCGCTTCTGCTACAGGGATGATCAGTGGGCAGGGTGTGCAGGACGCCGGTTTCAAATTGGCAACCACTATGTCTTCAGTGCCCAAAGTTATGTTCTTTGCATTTTAAGAATTTCAATCAGATGGAAAAGGAAGACACGCCAAGTGCACGACCTGCAACGCTTCGATAAGCGAAAAAGAGGGCACGACATCAAACTTTGGGGCCGTTTACATGGAAACTCCTGACTTAAAGACGCAAAGATTTTTCCTTTGCGTTTTCAAATTCTTCTGCGTTCAGATGACAACGCTGGAGACGAGTTAATCCCCTGTAAATCCGCTGTAGTGTGCATGCTGGTTCAGTAGATGGCGGTGTAGGTCTGCAGAGAGGCAGCGCTGCTACCACACATGAACGAAGAAAAATAACAATTCACAAACTACAATGGCGGATAACAAAAAACTAAACAAAACTAACAAAACCATCCAGACAACAAATCTGTCTGGATAGTTTTGACTGGATAACAAACCGAGCACAGTAAGAGGCTCACACGTTACTGGGCAGACGGCTGAAGCCGCTGTCAGTCCTGGTATGCGCGCGCAGCCTTCATGTGAATGAGCACTGCGCATGCGGTGACGTAAGCGTTTCACCCTAAAACACTCTGATACGGGTTTACACTGAGCTGCATGGAGAGCGGATTCAAACCTTTCCACCCTGGAGCACGTTTTCAAAAGTTTCCGTTTTCAGTAAAAAACGCAACACGCTCCATCTAAACGCAAGGCCAAAACGCAGTGAAAACGTATCAGATTTGGGCTAACGTTCCTGCCATAGGTCAATATGACAGGAGCGTTAGCCCGACCTGTGGTCAATATGGAGCTAGCAAAGCTAACATCAGTAAAGAGGGTGTATGTGTGTTGTAAGTGTGGGAAGATAAGGTTTCTCTCTTCAAGATAAAAATCTGAGTGCTTTTTGGGTGGACTGGGGAACAATGGGGGGGGACTCGAACCGTCATGGCCTGTGACTCAACTGGACCTGCCCACAACAGAAATAACTTGGGACTTGCTTGAGACTCAGATCAAATGACTCAAGACTTGCTTGGGACTCAGATTGGAGGGACTTGGGCAATTGTCTGCCATGTAGTGGATGAGCCACAGCAGATGACACATACACAAAAAAACTCACTGGATATACTGTAGTAGTTGTAAGCTTTGTTCTTTTGTTCCACAGTTTAGAGTTTTCCTTCAGTTTGACGGGCCTGTGATTCTACTGAGTGAGGGATGAGAAAGAGTTTAAGAGGCATCAGATGCCGCCCATGAAGCTTAACGCTGAAAGCATGTGGTAATCGCTGAAATCAACCATGATGAGCTTTAAAGCATTTTTCAATTAACTCAGAGCTATTTCAGTGAGGAGGCAGTAAAGTGGGTACAGTAAAGAGAGCAATTACTGAATTTATGTGAACAGAAAAGAAATGCAGAACTGCAGAGCTCAGCAGACTGAAGAACTTTTACAAAAACAGTCCATACAACAGACAGGTTGTAAAAAACCCACTGTTGTTGAGAGGTTATTATGTGGTTTGACAGGAGAACTTTAAAAAACTAAAGCATGAAAAAGGGGAAAATATATCTCAGTGGAATAGCTCACTGTGTCAGGGAGGCCTGACTTCGGTTTGAGACTTTATAAAATACAAGCTTGGTGACTAATTATCTAAAACCACTTACTCAGCAACTAAAGCAGAAATAATGGGGTCAATCCGGCATTTCTCTGTGAGAACAACTAGGTTGAGAATTTGGTAAAACTTAAGATTAGTGTGTGAACATGGACGGATTTTTGAAACACACACATTAGCTTATTAGTTAAATTTTTCCTCTGATAAGCCTCAGCCTGAGCAGTCTTTTCTTAGACTGTCTGTGTGGGTAATTCTTCTTTCAAAGATTGTCTTCAAACTTCGCAAAAATGTCCAGGATGAACTCGGAATAACAATCATAGGCTGCTTTCGAATTGCCCTACTACATACTGCATATGAACGTAGTATTTAGTTGGCACTGCATACTGCCTACTACACTTGAATGTAGTCTGTAGTCTGACTGTTCTGTTCGGTTTATTTTGTAGCTAGGCTGGTTTTCGGTTTGAGCAAAGCGGAAGTAGGCTACAGCTGATTTATTTCCAAACTTTATTGTAAATAAACAAACCACGAGTACATGTTGACATTTCAATTATTAATCTGCAAAGATATTGGCAGAAGCAGCATTTTATATGAAACAGTCAGTGGTGGAGAATACATATTATTTAGGAGTGGAATTATTTTGTATATTTTTGTGTGACGGCGTATTAGGGCCACTTAAAGAAAAAAAAACAACACATCAAGAATAAACATCATACACACAATAAAGTATTAAGAATGAGGAGAAGCAGGAAAATTTAAGGTGGTGGAAATACAGGGCAGAAATACAGAATGTAACGGTAAAATGTGAGACTTGTCAGTGGTTTTCTATAATAATAACGCAGGTATAGGACGGACACCACCACCGTCCGACCGTTACGAACCATTAACGGAAAATCAACAACAATAGACCATTTTAAAACTTATTACACACTGTTAAGTGTTGAAAAGGTGAAGATAACAAGTAGTGGCTCTTATATTTGTTTCAGGCACTTTGCATTGTGGGTAACAGTAGGTGAAGCAGACTGGTTTGATGCATACTATGAATTTTTTTCCGAATCAGTATGTCATCCAGGTATTTTTTGCAGACTGCAACTTTGCTTTTGTTCGCATACTGTATACTGCAGACTACATTTGGGCGAATCAGTACGCACTGCTATTATAGTAGGAGAATTTGAAAACGGCCATAGACTTTGGAGAATGAAGGCCAAAGGTCAAGGTCATTGGGTTTCTTATTTCTAAATTCAGGACTTGAAAAAAATAACTTTAAGGGTTTGCTTCAAACTGGACAAATGTCCATTCTGGCTAAAAGATAAACTGATTCGATATTGGAGGTTGCTGCTTAAGGTCAAGATCAGAGGGTCTAATTTAACCCTTTCCCCCTCATCCAGCAGGTCACACTCCCTGCTGAGAGGAGCAAATGTGAACAAACCATGTCAGGTGGGCGATGTGGACACTATTCCAATAATATCAGGGTTGCATGTGTGAGAAGGGCTTTACTGGCACCAATAGAGCTATAACCATACCCTTAAAAATAAAGCTATCTGTAGTAGGGATGTATACCGCTACTTGTATGTACCGGTCCCTAATTGGGTTGGCACCCGAATATCGTTAAGAGTTGTTATGACACCACCGCCATAGACAGGTGGTGACACAGCTGGCTCAAGCATGTCGGTGAGGGCTAAGCGCTCGAAGGTTTGGGCTCACTTTAGCAAAGTTAATGAAAACTCGGCCCGATGCAATCTTTGTCAGAGAGAAGGGGGGACATACCAGCAACATCACCAAACACTTGGAGCATGCGCATAGTATAAAGCTAAAGGAGTGCGGGCTGTTTGATTGCTATAGCAACTCAAGAAAAGTTAGCAGCCCGGCTAACACTAAAGACTGCAGCACCATGGCCTCGCGTCCCATTTTTTTTCTGCTATGTCAAGTCACAGTAAGTTTTTTGTCTAGTTTGTAGTCATCATTACAGCATCGATTTTAGCCCCACTGATATATTACGTTCATCCTGTAGGCAGCATAAACCAAGCAGCAGCAACCACAGCTCTGCTAACATCGCAGACAACCCCATTCACAATCACCAGGCAAATGAAGATGACATCAGAAAAAGTGCAGGAATGCCATAGCACATGCAGTCTGTTGGGTGGCATGAAGGGGTTTTGCCATCTCCTTAGCTTTCTTTTTGCCTTTGAGAAACATTTGTCATGCATTACTTCTGTTCTGTTGAAGCTTTATCAACTTGTGGTACTAAAAAAAAGGTTGAATCTTTTAATATTTTGTTAAGTCTTTATTCTTGATAACAGTATCAATAAGTATCGATACCAATATGGAGTATCGGTATCGATAAAATCATAACGATACACATTACTAATCTGTGGGGAACTCCACTGTGACTGTGTTTGTTCTTATCTCTGGTGTAAATGCTTAAAGATATGTGTATATTTGATGGCCTGTATCCTCAGCTGAACACTGAGCTCTTATAAAGAATCTTGCAGATGGAAAATAGAGTTTCTAAGTTGCTGAGGTTGAAGTAAACATCTTGTTGAGTGGATCAAAGTCCATCAGGGTCTCCACTAAAGCACTCAGCCACTCACTCACTGACACAATTAGGACACTCAAGCCTTTGTGTTTGTGTGTGTGTTTGGAAACACACAGTCTATTGTGTCAAGGCAGCAGCTGCTGAGGTCTAATATTTCTAACATGTAGAGAGAAATGCAACAGAAGGTAGTCTGTATAGCTGTACCTTAGATGACATGTTTATGATATTTGTTTATGATATCTGAGTGCTGTAATACCAGAGATGTGTTGTGTTACAGAAGCTACAAAAACAAAGTGGTGCAATAGCCCATACCTTCAGACAACCTCAACTCTAACAACTGAACCACATAGCTGTAGAAAACATTAGATGAGAGGGATCTATATCATAGACTGAATACATTATGTGCTCATGGTCTCTCTCAAGAGGCTTTATTGTCATTCTGTGCTGATTGTAATATTGAAGAATTTATCTTAAACAAATCATCCGTAAACTCAACACTTTAAAGTGGTGAAGTTTCGGCAGGCCTTCTACTTCCCCACCTGCCAATCACATCAACATTCCTTTCATTTTATAACTCTGTATATCAAAAACAGATGAGTTATCAAACTATATAGACCACAGTGAGTGCCAGTAATGAATCATTAAGGCAACAATGCTTTTGAACATGAATGTAAACATCTTTACTGCTGCAATAAAAAACACATTTTCATGCCTCCAAGACTGAAATAGCAAGAGTCCAAGGCATTAGCCTTTTGGGTGATCCATCTGTGCCATCATTGTGTTATCTGAAGAACACTTTGAGGGATTTTCTTTAAACCACCTGAATATCCAGACTGAATCAAAAATAAACTCGATTTTTGAGGTCTTAAATCAAAGTCATTGGGCCTCATGACAATCCTCTGCTAGTAAGCTCAATAACTAAAGAATAGGTTGGAGAACCTTCTACAGACTTTGCACAAGTGAACAATCTGATTCGAGAACAATACTTTTATAATTCTTGACCATCCACTGTACTTTGACTAACCTGTGTGCACCTTGTGGAGATACTCGTATTGCCATATAAAAAAGTACTTTAGTACTTATTCATCGCAGAGTTGCATTAAAAAAACACATACAAGTGTATTTAACTGCACAGACCTGGCAGCAGCCCTATTCACTAGGGCTGGGACAATACGCTTTTCTCCCAATTCGATTTTTTACAATTTTTTAGGCACCAATTCAATTTAAGTTGCGATTCTACGATATTACCGATTTTTGCAATCTTTAGTTAGCTTTTTTAACACCAGAGAAAAAGATGAATCATAATGATGCCTACAGACTATATCAGGAAAAATATACATCACATGTGAGTCTGTTTTCAGGATTTATTTAGCAATATATTTTAACCAGCTGTTTATACTCTCTCTTCAAAAGCCTGGACTGCATTTAAAAGTGGCTTATTAACAGAGGCTTATATAAAGCATTTCAATTTGGAAAAAAAATATTTTTGATCAAAAAATCGATTTAATAATCGTCAAACAAAAAATCCTGACACTTATGTGAATATTCACTCTGTTATATTTACACCTCAAGATATTCACAGCAGTTCTCCAACCTGTAAAATCAGTTTCACTTTGCGCTGCAGTAAGGCCTGGATGCAACACAGCACGTGTCCCCACATACCTCCGTCTCTTCCATATCACGCCCCTGTTACTACCTCTGGAGACCAGACAAATAAGGACTAACTTTCAGTTGTGAAAACATTAGAAACTTTCAGAAGCCTTTTTCTCTGCAGCAAGGCTCTGAACATCAGGAGAGTCAAGTGTTTGGTAGGGACGGGACATTTCCGATCCAGTATCGGTGTCCGATCCAGGCATAATTCACGGATCGTAATTTTCTGATCCAACACAGTAGGGGGGTAGAGATGCTTACAATTATTTCTTATGTCACTTATGAAAGCTGCTGCACTCTACCTGATCTGTGTGCTGTTCAGAAGCAGCAGCCCTTGTGGTGTTATTATTATTTTTGGTAGTGTGGATAGTTTAGAACAACAGACACTGTCTTCTTGTTACACATTTTATATCAAAAGTGAGACAATTGAAAGTAGACCTGCTACAAGACCCATACTCTGCTGTTCATATCAAGCAGCCCTCGTCTCTATGGAGATTGACTGTATCCTTACAGTGTTCTGCACTTCATTCAATAGATGTTGATATTCAATTTAAAGCCCTTACAGGTGTATGTTTTTTTGTTTGTCTTCTATGTAAATAACTGTTCTGTGGTTAATTACAGCCTCATAATCAAATGTTACACATAATTTCAACAATAACGATAATATTAATATTCCAGCAATAGCCCTGGTATCAGAATAGTATCAGTATCGGCCGATACCCAAATTCAGGTATCGGAATCGGATCGGAAGTGAAAAAACCTGGATCGGTGCATCCCTAGTGTTTGGCATTGTTGCCACTAAAAACCTTAGTAGGACAACTCAACACAGGACATGAGCAGGAACTGATTAAAAAATCATTAAAGAATCAGGTCAACAAAAAGAATAATAAATGGCCTTGGTATCAATGAAATCTTATCAGAGCTAGGCCTGTGGTGAAGATACAGATTAACAGCACGTTGGCACCAATGAAAACATCAGGGTGTAACACTGCACTCCATGAGATACTCTGGTCAAGAAAAAGTACGCAGTAAAGACTAAAGACTAGTAACTACATCAGAAATGACATACATCCCTCTTGCAAGAGGTTTATATATAAAGTCAGCTCCTTTCTCAGCAACAAAGTACATACTTTTCAGTCTAATACACTAGTTTACATGAATGGATGTTGGAATAAAGACAATTTCTCTGTTGCATGCTCTTGCTGCATCCTCCCTCTTTAGTTTAACCCATTTGTTTGGTGAGTCCACCGTTATCAGACATACTGGAGCTCTTTATGATGATTACAGCATCTGGTCTAACTTTTCCTCAGTGCTGCAATGAGTGAATCTGGATTATTGTTGTTGATGATGACATTAAAAAGGCAGGAATGTGCTTGTAGACAAACAAATGTAAAATACAATGAATGTACATAAAGTACACGTGTTCACTTTTGGCAGGGTAAACTAAGTGAATAATGTCTGGTAAGGAAATTCCTGGATTTTTAACAAAGCACTAAATGAGGAATTTGAGGGGTAAATCTATTTCCAAAGCAACTTTATGGTCCTGGGTTATTTTTATGATATCATAAAATAATACAACCCCTACTTAAAATACTGTAAGCCATATCTTTAAGCAAACATTTGCAAAAGTAATAAAAACACACTAAAAATGGAAGTAAAAATAAATCAAAAGAGTCCAAATCTACTTAAAATAACATCTGATGTAAGTCCAGACTCTGAAATCTGTCTAAAGACACGTGGTTGGTTGTTGATTTCCTCGACATAGCTGCACGTTATGTCAGTGGTTACACATGGAGCAGAAAGCAGAGAGAGAGCTCGTAAAGGTCAGCACATGTGGACTGACCCATGGAAGGAAACAGCTCATATCCTTTCTCCTGCTCCCATCAATGTGCCGTGCTGCTTAGAAACGAACACTATGTCCTGTTGGCTGCAGGTGATGTCTTTTTCTGTCCCATGAAACATTCAGAAACTTTAGGAGAAGAGAGTTTTCACGAAGGAAGAAGAGGATTAAGCTGGTGTACTTACGGGACGGTCATTGAGACGGGAGGGTTTGGTGTTCCTCTGTCAGGTTCCTTGGCTCTGAACACCACCGGATCCTGAAAAACAAATGATTTACTGAGTCACCATGGGTTTGGGAAATTACTTAATATAAATGCTGAGATGGTTTACTTTCATGCAGAGGGTTTTTGGCATAAAATACAGAGCCAGGAAATCCAATCCACGGGTTCAGGACCCATCTGCCCTGACAATTATGGCCCTTTTCCACTAGCACGCCTTGGCCCTACTCTACTCAGCCCTACTCGATTTGCAGCGTGTTTCCACTAGCCTGGTACCTCCTAAAACAAGCTAGTTTTAGTACCTACTCCGCTCTGGTTCCAAGCGAGCAGAGTCGATACTAAAAAATGATGTCACCGACTGCTGGCTACTGATTGGTCAGACAATGTTGTTATGGATGGGTCATGAGCGCGACGACCTAGCATGCTGGCGGTAGCTACCATTAGCTTACCCTCATACATCTTTTCTTTGCAGCTCGATTGCTCTCGTCCTCGGCTTCATTCTGTTGTATAGCTTCCAAAACTCTCCTGTGCTTCTCAAGGGGTATTTCTTCTTACCACCTGCAGCCTTCTTCTGCTTTCCTTTTTACTCAGTTTGTGACAAAAAGCCACAGATTGTTGTGTCACAGCTGTTTACAGCGACACTGCACGCCATTGGGCAGGTGACTGGGGCTAATGGAAAAGCAGCACACAGCGAGTAGAGTAGAGCCGGGTAGAGTCGAGTAGAGTCGAGTAGAGTAGAGTAGGGCTAATGGAAAAGGGCCATTAGTCTTTCTACCTCATACAGTGTGTAATAATGACCGATGGAAACAGATCAGTAAGACAGCACACGACTCTAGCAGCTCTGATTTCTGTTCAGCCTTTTAAGACCTGCTTGATCACTGATGTAAAATAAACCAAGGTTGATGCCTTGGGAGCTACGAGACAGAAAGTTTTCAAAAAACTGAGAAAGATCATCCCTGTCTTTATGATGTGTTGAAGAAAAAGAGAAATGTAGATTTGTAGATTTGTAGAAAATGGGACAGTATATGTTAATGAACATATAAATGTAAACATGCGAGATTATAGCCGTGTGGCTAATTTCCATCTCTAGTCCCATTGGCAGGTTCACGTTGTACAAAACATTTATACACAATAAAAACAAAACAAGACAAAACAAAACAAAGACAAAGCGAAACAAACAATATGAAACAAAGCAAACATAGTTGATCATCAAAAAAAAAAAACATTTAGGCCAAGGGGCTGGTTAAAGTGCAGAGTGCTAAAGTGTAAAGTGCATTATTGTATTGCAAATCACCCAAATGTTGGAAAGAAACAGCAGGTGAGCATGATGAGGGACTGTTTCAGTGTTCATTTTGACAGCACTTTTTAATTTAGTATGAGCTTTAGGCTTTGCCAAAACATCTTTTGATTTAAGTCATAATTTAGTCTCTTAATTGTTTTAATTGTAGTCTAGTTTTAGTAGATGAAGCTGCACAACCTTTAAGTCAAAAAGTGTAAGGCATTTTTTATGTTTCCCTGAATTTCTGAAGTCATGTTTTGCACTTGGATACACCACCACCAAGCTAAGGCAGCTGTGATTGGATGTCCCCCTGAACTCATCCAACCTTTAACACAACCAAAGTAGCTGTGATTGGATAGACTCATCACTTGTTCCTATATTCTACATAACAAAATTAGGTCTGTTTGGATTAAGTCTCTGTCAGACATTGAAGTCTTGTTTATATTTGTTGACAAAACGTCACTTAACAGAGCTCCAGACTAACTTTTTTTGCATTGGTTGCAACGGTGGAATCAAAAAAGTTTTCAGGTGCACCATCACAAAATTAGGTGCACCCAAGTTTTTCACAGTATCACCTTTAACACCGTGAGGTCACCACTTTATCACTCTCCATAACTTTTGTATAATGTAAATGATTTATATAAAGAGAATAAGATGAAAAGAAATACCTGTCTTTATTTGAAGCAAAATTATATATTAAAAGAAAAACAGAGTGTTTTTAAAACGCTTCACTGAATGAAAGTGGATTTTTTTCCTCTTGTTCTTGTTTGTTTAATTACCTCCGCCAAGGAGGTTATGTTTTCGGGAGAGTTTGTTTGTCCGTCCATCCATCCAACTGTGAACAAAATAACTCAAAAAGTTACGGATGGATTTGGATGAAATTTTCAGGAAATGTTCAGCATTGGAAAAGGAAGAACTGATTCGATTTTGGTGTCGATCTGGATCAGCGTCTGGCTGCCATGATGAAAAATGTGATTTTTGTGAATAACTACTGAACTAAAATAATCATTATGAATCCAGTTGCTAATGGTATGTTTTCATGGTCAAGGAATCTTAATATTTAGATGAAATAAAGGTAGGACTAATGTTTATGGTATAAATCACAATATGGGAGAGGACTGTGGCGCTGGCGGAGGTCTGCGCTCTCCGAGTGCTTTTCTAGTTTATTATGTTGTTTATTTGTTTTCTTTAAAAGCTCTTGACCTTCCAACTACAGTTAAATACTCTTAAGAAATTAAAGTTCATTGCTTTTGATACCGTGTACTCACTTCATTGCTACATATAATTAATTTATTGAAAAAAAATTACGTTTCAAAATAACATTGACATTAATATCATTTATCTGCAATAATTATTGGGACAATTGTCATCCAGCAAAATTTGTTATTGTGACAGGCCTAACCATCAGTATGTGAGAATTTTGGTTTTGGACCGTGTTGATATTTGAGATCTAGACAACCAAAGGAGCCCAAAGCCATGGAGCAGCTCTAGATGACCTCCTCAGACCAGCAGCAGCAGTTACGCACTGTAATGACATAAACTATGAATGCAAATGAGCAAAACAAAACCTTTACATAAGCCATTAACTAATCAAAGAGCGGCCAATTAGTGGACAACACTGCGTCATTGTCTGTGTGACCTATATGAGTCTATGTCCACCTCAGGGTATGTAAGGACTGTGAACCCGGGGGCCCACAGTGAGAAGGTAACTAAGCAATTACATCAGTTTAACAATACAGAAAGCCCTTAAAAGACTGTTTTATTTATTTAATATATCAGCAGCTTTCTCCTCTATGAAATTAGTGATATTCAAGCAGGTGAAGAATTAATCTGCTTCTTAAGTCTTTGTATGACTTCAAGACAAAGGAAAATACATTACTACCAGTTCATCTATAAACTACTTCAGATCATAAGAATTAGTACAAAGGGTCTAAAACGGTCTCACTAAGTGTTAAATTAATTAAAGGAAGATCGACTGTAGCTAATTAGAAATAATTTCTATCATTTGATCAACAGACACAAGCACATGAGCAGAACCAGGGCCCTATTCTACGAAGCAAGTTCAGCCTAGCGAGATAGCTTTGGAGCTACCTCGCTGAACTGAGCGCAGTAGCCGGCGGTCTCGCTACACGGTTCAACGACGCTGGTTATCAACCTCATAAGTGGATCCAGCTTTGCAATGAGCGCGTGCACGCATATAAGGCGGAGCCCGCCGCATGAACATGGACCAGTCTGGAGCGTCAGAGCAGGCCGGGGAGTGAAGGACCGCATACTTCACACAGGAGGAGCAGGAGGTGATCGTGTAAAAGTATGAAGAATTAAAACATACAATGAACGTCAGAAGCGACACCGTCACCGCTGCAAAAACACGGAAGGAGTGCTGGCAGAAAATTGCTGACAGTCTCAATGCTTAAGTATAGAGCGCAAAAAAATCTTTGGTGCCATTATCATCCTGAAATAGCACTGTTCAACATGCACTTTTACTGTAACATGCACCTGAGATGTCTAATTCATTTCCAAGATGAATTCATTCATTTGTTCATTCCTATCGTGTTTACATTTTTTGTGTAATATGTAGGCCACATGAGCCCTACATGAATCCCTGTCACAATTTTAAGACGTGCAATAAAATACTGTCATGGAACAGAAGTTTTTTTTTTTTTCAATTCTTTATTCAGCCATTTCAAGTAACAAACAGGCATATTTTGCATTGTAGATTCTTCAAAAATCACTAAGCAGCATCACTAACCGATATATAAAACTAAATAATAATAAAGAAAAAATAAAATAAAAAAAATAATTCATAAACAATTCAATGAAAACATTTACAAGGGGTTCAATTCATACACAAATCAAGAATTTCATGGAGTCTTGAGGCACTTTCTTTTTCAATCTTTTTTAAAGATCGAGAAAATAATTTAAGGTCGTTCTTAAATGCAGCAAAATTGGGAGTAACTTTGAAGAATCTACATTTGTGGATATAGAATTTCCCTATAATAAACATATTATTATGTAAAAATTCAACAGTTTTATCTTTTACAAATATTCCAAATTTGATCATATGATAATTAAAAACAGGTTTTACGTATTTTGCATTTAGCCATGCATGAATTATTTCCCAAAAAATCTTAATAGCGTTACAATCATGAAACAGATGTTCCTGTGTTTCAATTTCTGTATGACAAAATGTACATTCATTCTTATCTATATTAAATCGTCTTCTCAAAAATTCATTACATGGATAGATATCATTAATAGTCTTAAAATGAGCTTCTTTCATTTTTGGCAACAATGGAAAGTCTAAATATCTAGTTCTTAGTTTAACCAAATCAAGTTTGGAGAAAGCCTGAAAAGTGATATTTCTTTTAATAGGAAGAGGAAAGAATTCCTTTGTGATAAGACTTCTCAAAATTTTGTTATTACATTTACGGTCTAATAAATCATATTCACCAATAAAGAGATTGTCAAGTACAGGTGTTACCGCAGAATATTTCAGAGTTCTCTGATCAAATTAAACGAGGCTACAGGAACAGCTTTTTATCACTATTGAATACTGTTTGTAAGAACAATTGATTTGGAATTTCAGATTGAAATTGGTATGATTTAATATATTTCCATCTTTATTCATTAAATGTATTACAGCCCAAACACCTTTTTCCATCCAATTTTTATAGAACAAAGACTTCCTTTTATGCAAGATATATCTGTTGTTCCAAATGATGGCTTTATGTGGGCTGAAATTATGTTTGTAAAGCATTTTCCAATACCGCAATACCTGCGGATGAAGGTCTGATAACTCCATCGGTAATTTTAAGGGGTCAAAATCACATCTCAGTAGAAATCTAAGTCATGGAACAGAAGTGTTAGCATTGAAGATCTTGTTAGGGCAATGAGAGTTCTTCATTCCTTTAACTACCTGTAGCAAGTGTCATGTACTGTGTAGTGACTCTAAATCTGGGTTTCGTTTCAGCACCAATCAAAGTACACAAAAAGATCTGGGGGGGATTCCTCCCCCAGATTTTACTCCTGCAGAGGAGCTGGCCCTCTGCAGCCATCGGGTCAGCTCATTGGTCAGTGGGCGGGGTTTTTATTGTCCTCGAGTTCAATCTGGAACCTAACCTGCCCCGGAGCAGGTTAGCCGTTCAGCGTACGTTGCCATGGAGACTCGCCTCGCTAAGGAGTGATCCCGTCTCGTAGAACAGGGAATCCGGAACTTATTCTCAAAGCTACCTCGCTAGGCAGTAATCCTGCTTCGTAGAACAGGGCCCCTAGGCTCTAATTCCCTTCAGCAATAAGACTTTAAAGGTGCGACATAAACCCATCGTTTTTTTTGGTACGCCTGTTCAACTACTTGTTATTGCAAGCAGCTAATAAGCCAATCACAAGGCAGCAACTTGATGCATTTCAGCGTGTGGGCATGAAGTTCAAAACAGTCGTCAGAATGGTAAAGAAGGTGGCATGGTCGTTGGTTCCACACAGGCTCGTCTGAGTTTTCCAGGAACTGCTGATCTACTGGGATATTCACACGACGATCTCTAAGGTTTGGAGAGAATGGTCTGGAAAAGAGTGAACATCCAGATCTCTAGGCAAAAATGTCCTTTGATTCCAGAGGTCAGAGGAAAGTGGCCAGAGTGGTTTGAGATCATAGTAAGCAGAAATGCAAAATTCAGGGAATTTCCATAGCTGGGAACTTTCTATTAGCCTTAAAGGGAATTAATGTGACTTTGTGAGAATAAACTTAAGGTTTGCAAATTGAAGGTTGACCCTTAACAGTGTTTTGATATAAAGCTGTTGAAAAACATTCATGAAAAATCTTAATCTAGATTTCATGCAGTTGTTCTAATAGTATTTGTGTTTCTCTTCAATCACACACACGTAGCACATGCTAACTGCAGGGGTATTAAGGCCCCGCCCCTACATCCACTGAGCATTCCTCCATCATGTGCACTGATAATTTCTAGAAGTATTGAGGGCACATTTTTAGCCCAAAGCACAAGACTATTGAAGCCACACATTTAATGTGTTGGATGACAAAGTAAAGTTGAATTGATCTTCAAAAAATAAATAAAGAAATAAATAAAGTTCAATTTACAAATAGAAATCTGTATGGAAACAAGTATTCATTGGCATGAAATGTTTTTCAGTCGTATTATTCTGAATGGGTGCCTGCCTTTGACAAAACAAAATTCTTTTATTTGTTTTGATATGATATAGGTTATTTTAATTACTAGGGATGTACCGAAATGAAAATTTGTGGCAGAAGCTGAATAAAATATAAATGCTTGGCCGAATATCAAATAACCAATGCGGAGGCAAAGTAGTTCACTATATTTTTTAATAGTGCATAAATAGCTTAGAGTACATTTTTAGACATGTTCTTAAAAGAAAGTAATTGTTTATTGAATATTATGACATTTTTTTTAATATTCCATTAGCCTTTGCTTTTCAAAAAAAAGCACAACAAAGTTTTTCATTCATGTTAAGCCTTCAAACAAAACAAAACATGCATTAAAAAAAGACTAATGTGCATTGAAGTGGATATAAACCAATAAACCAATAATAACAACAAATAAATAATTGTTCTTTTGACACAATCAAATATCTTTGATTATTTGGGTGCATGATTGAGTTTGATTTTTAGGAAAAGTGACAGCCACAGTCACACGCAGTGATGTAGTTGATTTCATCATTACGTCACACGGTGCTATTCGGCCTTGCTATTACCTCACTCCACTGAAGGCCGAATATGGCTTTTTCTGGCATTATTCGGTCACCGAATATTCGGTGCACCCTTATTAATTACCCATAAATTACCCCAAATTCTCATAATTCCTATAGAAATATATTCTAAAAAATTCCTATCTTATTTAGCCATTGAAAGTTACTGAGCTTGTGTTAATTTATTGGAAACTATCCAACCCTTTGCAACCCTATTAGGAAAGCAACAGTCACTCCTAAAACACTTGGAAGAACTAAAGTATGCTGGAGACCAATTCTAACCATCTTTGAAGCAGATGGGCTGCCAACAGGGGGCAATAAAAGTACAAGTGGCTTTATAGGAAAAGAAATAAAGATCCGAATCAGATTGTTCTTCATAAACAACACCTATCAGGAGATTTAAAAAAAAAAAACTAAAAATATTACAGCTGTAAAAGTATTATAATACATTTTCCTCCATATTGTTAAGCTCCAGTTCTTAGACTCTGGGGTGAATATAGATCTAGATGCACTTCCATCTAACTGCCAGCTGAGATCAATTTAATGTTTTAATGCAAATTGATTTCCGCCTTTGTTATACAGCTCTTAAAAGACAGACACAACAGATCCCTGAGACACAGATACTAACAACCAAGACCAAAATCCAGACTGCTAAATTATACGGTAAACACCTTCGACCACTGAGTCTCAAAGAAGCTCGTAAAATGTCACTTTGTGGGATCTTATTGTGAAAGAAGGAGAACTGGAGTGTAAAGTAAAAGCCTCATTTCTCAAACTAGTGATCTGGAACAAAACATGCGTGAGGAGAAGGTCGCAGAGACACTAAAATGTATCCTGTTCCAGGCTGTTGGCCTTTATACTGTCAGGGTGTCTCTGTTTTAAGATCACAGAAGAATCCAAGCACAGAATGTCCAAAAATCTTTGACTTTTTTTTTTCAGCTTTGTCCAAGAAACCATGTTTCACTGCAGCACAACTTCTATCAGAGTTTTATGAATATTCATGTGTTTTACTGAGATGGATTTACAGGCAGTGGACTACAGAGGTGGGGTTGTTCAGAGGATTATAGACCAATAAATCATGCCTGTTTTGCATGTTTTCCCTTTGAAGTCATAGCAACCAAGCCCACCCAAACCACACATCCAACATACGTCAGCTAATCAGCAAATAAAGATAGACTGAAAACACAGACTGTTACAGGTGGAGCCTCGTCTCCAAACAGGAAAGTCTTACCGAGCATCTGCTTCTAATAGCCGTCCTGCATCCACCACCTCCCCTAGCCCCCATCCTCCTCCTCTGAGGGGGTCTGTGGGAGGCAGCAGACCCATCGGACCCATCTGAAGCCCAGCTCCAGCTCTTCGGACTGGGGGCCCCCAAAACAATGATGTAACACCCAACAGGCTTATGTAACTAACCTCTGCTGGCAGTTTCTCACTCTGAATTACCGAAGGTGGAGACCCTGGGAACACTTTTCAGAAAAATCCCACTGCGAGCATGCACGCACGTCAACACAGCTGACAGTTCATGTTTGAGGGCTGGGACAGCTAGATCTCCAAGATCTTTCCGTCTTGCCTTGTTACAATGTTCTGCATTTTCCAAGCGTGTATTTAGACTTCTTGATTTTGGAGGACTAATCTTTACGGCGTATCAAGCTGAAGTCTGTCTTGAGACTGCAGTCTTACAGAATCATATGTGTTTAGCTATCAGGAAAGAAATGACACAAGTAAATACATGTTGTCAGAAGATGTTCTCATTCCACACCTCTATTAACCGGTCAAGGACATCAGCTGAAAAGACTGATTTTGTGCCACAATATGTTTGTTATGATTAGGGTCTGACCGATACATTGGCCGGCCGATTTAATCAATTATAGCCCTTTTCAAAGTATTTAACATCGGCCAGAGTTTTGCCGATGAAACGCCGATATATTCTTAATTTCTCATAAAACAGTAAACACTGTTCAGTGTCCAAGCCGTGCAGAATGATGACGTAGAAGATGGTGACGCGCGTTGGTGGCGGCTCTCCTTAGCTCTCTGCTGATGCTGTGTGTATGAATAACTCGCCTACACTCACACAGAGTTGCTCTTTTAAGCCTGAAGGTCCGACATGACGAGCAACTTTCAGCAGTGTACAATGTCCCACTGCTGGTGGACAGAGAACACCGGGCTCTCTGCTAGTTCGGCTACCAAAGCAGCCTCACAGACAGACCGGGCACCGCCTAACAGTTTCCTGACCGATGCCTTGTCTGTCATTGTCAATACAGATGAATTGGACCTTCTGATGGCAGGAGATCAGTTTAGGACTGTTCTATTGTGATTATGACGGAAGTCTGGCTTTATCCGCTTGTTCCCGACACGGCAGCTAGGCTAACTAGCTAGCAAGCTTAAACCCTATGTCATCATCAGCAGACTCATCCAGGGGAGGCTTCGTCATAGCCGGGGACTTTAATCAGCCAGTTTAAATAAGTTTGTGAAATATGTGCAGTGTCCCACAAAATATTTGATTTCCTCACACACATTACTTCATGTTGACAATAAAAAAGTGGTTCTACCTGACCTAAAACCTACTTCTGATAAACTAATGAGGACTGAAAGGCAGATGTGACAAAGAGTTCATGAATAATCTATATATTTACATTTTAAAAGGTAATTTGTTTATTTTGCAGGAATTTCCCTCAGTTTAACACACTCTTTTATTTTGTACTTGAAAGCTGCAGAGAGGGAAAATAAATAATGTCTATGAAAAGAATGTTACCTTAAGAGTTTTTGTTGCTTTCCTGTTTACAATTTTTTAAAAAGTTGTTCTATCGGGGTGCTGGTTTGGCGGAGTGGTTAGCAACCAGGCACCCCATGTACTTGCTTCTGCCGGTCCAGGTTCGAATCCCGCCTGTGACCAGTTTGCAGAGTTTCTTCCCCTACTCTCTCTCCACCTTTCACAAACCTATCCACTGTCTCTCTCCTATCAATAAAGGCACAAAATGCCCAAAAAATACATTTGAAAAAAAAAAAAAAAAAGTTGTTCTATCTTTACTATAATCTTCCTCTAATTTTCATCCACAAGAAGTACAAGGTACAGAATGACTCTTTTTTTAAGATGATATAATTAATTTCCCAGAAGTTCAATGGATTTTTGTATGTTTTTGTACTCCAAATTTCATTGGTTTTCATTTGGTATAAAGTTTAACAAATACTAAAGGACAAAGTATTGTACCAATATACATATATATATATATATATAGATATATATATATATACACATATATATAGAGATATATATATATACACATATATACAAATATATATATACACATATATATATATATATATATATATATATATATATATATATACACATATATACATACACACATATATAAATATATATATATGTGTATATATATATATATATATATATATATATATACATATATATATATATATATATATATATATATATATATACATATATATATATATATATATATATATATATATATATACATATATATATATACATACATATATATATATATATATATATATATATATATATATATATATATATATATATATATATATATATATATATATATATATATATATATATATAGATAGATATATATCATATTAGTGTTTGTTTCCTCGTTCCTCATCACGATACTCACTTCAACTCTGTGAGTGCGTATGCGCAAGCGGCCCCACCTCCCACACAAAGATTGAATGAATGACAGATGGATCACTCCGCTAAATCCGCTATAGAACCAACGCACCCCGGTGTTGAGACAGTTGCACAGATTGACCCATCTTCTCATTCAGCCTGTTTGGTTGAAAGAGAGAAAGAAAACAAACATGCATGCAAGTGTAAACATATCGAGGCCGGCAAACTTACCGAGGGTTTTTATTTATCGTGCAGTTGATTTGTTGATTATCATGAAGGCCTATATATATACATATTTAAAAACTAGTGAAGCCCTGAAGGAAAGACCCTCTGCTTTTTCCATTGGTACAACCTCTACCAGCACATTCAGTTACAAGTCATCAGTTAACACAGTAAGTCCTTACACCTGAACACTGAGACAGTTCCGACGCTGCACAGGGAAAAATATACAAACAGAACTCAGACAATGCTGATAGAGCGGTCTGAACTCTGGTCATCAGTTACAAACAGATACTTGATGGTAGTATTGATTATTGATTTATTGTGTTACCTTTACTCTCAGCTAGGGATTTATATCATTATGATTTTATCGATACCAATACAGATATTGATACTGTTATCGATACTACAACACATAATTTTGTGTAAAAAATAAAGACTTTACAAGATATTAAGAGATTCAACCTTTTTTTATTACCACAAGGTAATAATAAAGCTTCAACAGAATAGAAGTAATGCATTACAAATGTTTCTCAGAGGCAAAAAGAAAGCTAAGGAGATGGCAAAACCCCTTCATGCCGCCCAACAGACTGCATGTACAGACAGACCCATATATCTTGTGGTGCTAAAATTGATGCTGTAATGATGACTACAAACTAGACAAAAAACTTACCGTGACTTGACATAGCAGAAACAAAACCGGGTGCCGCTGCCACGGTGCTGCAGTCTTTAGTGTTAGCCGGGCTGCTAACTTTACTCATGTTGCTATAGCAATCAAACAGCCCGCACTCCTTTAGCTTTATACTATGCGCAGACTCCAAGTGTTTGGTGATGTTGCTAGTATTTCCCCCCTTGGACGCAACTTCTCTCTGACAAAGATTGCATCGGGCCGAGTTTTCATTAACTTTGCTAAAGTGAGCTCAAACCTTCGAGCGCTTAGCCCTCACCGACATGCTTGAGCCAGCTGTGTCATCACCTGTCTACGGCAGTGGTGTCATAACTACGTGACAGTTGAAGAGACGTTCAAGTACTGATAACAGTACAGTTTTTCCAGGTTCTTAATGGTATTCGGGTACCGGTCCGGGATATACACCCCTACTCTCAGCGCTACCACCTTGTGTGCTTTTGACACAAAGCGTAGTTACAGACAGCCTGAAGTCTTTAGTGGTGTCCTCCAGTAACACATGTCACACACAGGTCAGTAACTTAACTAAAGTGCCAACACCAACAGATGCCAATGCAAACGCAGGAGCAAACTGCCAGTGAATCTTCAGCTTTAGTAACACCACTTCTCCTGGACCTTACACCAGAGCTCTTTAATGCTGGTAAGTCTTCAAAATGCTTTTGCATGTCATACTCCTGATCAGTAAAACTGGCACTGAAAACACAATCTTCTGTCATTGCAGAGGAGGAGATATGAAATCCATAAAACAACAATCAAAAGTTGTCGAAAGCCCCCATCATGGGACAGATAATGGGGAAATCAGAATATTGACCATTTGTTTTGACCATTTTTACATGCAGGACAGTACAGGTGCAAGCCAACCTGGTATCATTACAGGAGTTTGAGGAGGGGCAATTACAAGGCTTTTCCTGGCACTATTAATAGCTATAAATCTGGTAGCATCCACTATGAGATATCTATCATCACAGGAAAAACTGCATGTTTTATTGCAAATCCTATTTACTAGTAATGTTGGCCTCAAGCAACTCCACTTAAAAAAACCTGAACCCTTTAATGACCAAGTATTTTGACCTAGATAATAGGAATATATTCTAGAGATTATAGAAGTATTTTGATTTTTTTTTATCTTAAATCATTCGGGATATTAAGACGGCTATTTACCTTGCAAACTCGTTGTATCATCGTACATGCACTACAATAACCCTCCTTTTATGAGGACAAGACATCTTATTTCCAGACAGGTTAGCAGTTTGCTGGAGGAGAAACAATGTTAGTCTGCAGCTTAACTCCATCTCTACAGAGCTAATAACTACAGATGCTTTCAGAGACAGGCTGAACTCCAGTGAGGACACTTTGTTTTAGATACCAATACAAAAGACCACCACCAGCACATCACCGGACACTGACGTCAAAGAGACAATGAATAGTGTTTTCTCTTACAGGGGAATGTTTAAAAATCATGTTCCTTGTTTAGTTGGCTCAGGTTAAGCCGAAGAAAAGGCCAGGCTGATAAGTCGACCTTCAACATACAAAGGGAAATGTGTGTTTTCAGAAAAATGTAGGACAGGCAGAAAAAAAATTACATTAAAATAATTCCAACATTTTTATGCACTTTAAAAACAAAAAGTATCAAGTTAATTAAGGACAACTTCATCTTTGAGTAGGAACATAAACAAAAAAAAAAAATGCAAAAATAAAGAATAAAGTTTGTATACACTTTCTCCTAAGAGCTTCAAATCAGATGACAAGGGGCAAACACGCAGTGAACTGGCTGAACCAATCTGCCCTCGACTCTCCTGCCATTAGAATCCTGAGAATGATCAAGCACAAGGCACTAAAGTGCTGTCACAGTCCTCACGGGTTCACTGACCTCTCGATTTGAAGGTTTGGCAGAGGGGAATGGCTGCTAATTAGCTCCACTTCCAAGTGTGGAGCTAAAACACTGAAGTAGCAGGCCCAATTACCCACCGGTTATTTACATTGGCAGATAATGCACCAGAACGCTGCCAAATAAGCAAGGAAAGAAAAACACTTGAACAATGCTCTACATGTGCCTCTCTGCGCATGTTTAGGTCTGAGGTTCAATCTTAAACAGGACACTGATTCAACTTTTAGCCTCTAGCTCTGTTGCCCTTGATAGGATAGTTTATTTGGTTTGGGGTGGTGCAAATACTCAAACAAACTTAACTGTGGAACCAAGAACCAAACTCTGATGCCTTTGAAAACAGGTGTCAGTTCAATTCTAGGTGCACCACAGTTTGGTTCACCACTGCTGACAATGCAACCCACACCAAACATAGAACAAACAAAGGAAGTAAGCCAAGACATGCTGCACTGTGGGCTGAACTGGGTCAGATATTTATGTGCTTTTACATTTGTTTATTTTTCAATTTGCTGGGCATGGCTAACGTTACCATTGCAAGGACTGGCAGGATTTGATTCATCTTGCAGGTCAGCATATCTGTGCTGGGTGTGGTTAGACATTGATCTGGTCAATATAACAGTTTAATCTGATGCCATTCCTCATTATACATTGACTATTTCCAGGTCATGGTGCCAAATAGGTAACTGTGCCAAAGAGGTGGGCAATAAAACAATCAGGAAATGGAATCACAATTAAACTGATATCAATGATAATGATCAGTGTCAGGGTATTTACTCAACAGAGCACAGCAGAATAATGTAGAAGCTACCTGCCAGTTTGTCTTCCTAGAGTTGTATTTACTAGGGCTGGGTTTAAAAAATCAATTTAATAGATTTTAATCGATTTCCCTTTCAATGGTTCATAATCGATCCACAAAATCCAAAGATCAATCTTTAAACTTTCTTCATTGGACGTGCAGAGAAGCAGCCTGTGGTATCAACCCTGCTAGTGTTGCGTGATCTGCGTTTAGCGCTGCTTTCCACAAGACAGTCTCGCTGCAGACCTGCACTGACAGGACCCTACGTTGCAGACCTGCACTGAGAGAACCCGACGTCACATTGCGCCGACATCACATTACGTTTCCTGCACTGACAGGACCCTACGTTGCAGACCTCCGACGTCACGTTACGTTTTATTTTCCAGATGCCCCAGTGTGTGGTTAACACCCAAAGTGATCACCGTAAGCAGACTACTGAAGTATTACCATGGATGTATTATAAGAACTGGATAGCGTGGCTCCGCCTTCTGCCATGGAACGGATTTGAAGCCAGAATATCCCTCGTCAGGGCGCCGCCATTGTGCAACCAGTAGAGAATTTGGGCCATAATCTGGACGCAGCTGTCGTAAACGGTCGCAACACAACTCAGCATACGCCGTACACAATCATTGTGAAGCTGCCGTAAACCGCGGTCATTTTTAAACTCTAATAGCTAATAAAAAATAAACTTTTCAGAAAAAAGAGGACTTGGAAAACACGCAGCCCAATAATACTTTCATATCACCACAGCATACAGATGGGAGAAATATTTCTAAGAAGTGTATTAATTTTTTGAAGTTTCACTTCGGCCCATCCAGATGAATGGGGGAGACGGAAATTTGACCTATACTGCAGCCAGTCACCAGGGGGAGCAGTTTTTGTGGAGGCTTCAATTTGAGCCCAGTGTCATGGCGTCCATGTTTTTTACAGTCTATGGTCTATGGTCTACTCAGTGCAGGTCTGCAACGTAGGGTCCTGTCAGTGCAGGAAACGTAACGTGACGTCGGCGTAACGTGACGTAGGGTCCTCTCATTGCAGGTCTGCAACGTAGGGTCCTGTCAGTGCAGGTCTGCAGCCAGACCCCTCTCGCTTTCCACTGAACAAAATCTTGCAGAAGCAAAAAGCACTATATGGGCACCAGTGGCGAGTTTAAAGGCTGACATATGGACGTATTTCGGATTTTACAAGCATGAAGGAAAAGAGGAGTAGGACAGAATACGCATTAATGTATATAATTAATATAAGATTAATGCAACTGCTTTGGGTTCATTTTATATGCAAAAACAATTTGAATAATACACCAGGTCAAAAGTCACTTTTAAAGTTTACAGTATTATTTTAACTGAGATTTCCCAGACTGAATAAATATTTTATTGTATCGTGAATTGAATCCATTGGAGACCTGGCAATATCGAATCGAATCGAATCGATCCAGAAAATCTGAATCGATACCCAGCCTTAGTATTAACCCTCTTTCACACTCCAATTAGCGTGGCAGTAACACAACTTTAATGCCCACGGCCACCCACCAAGACAAAAGAAATAAAAAGCAGAGTCTGCATGTTGTTCATGCCCACATACAACAGTCAGAGCACCTTCTTCAAGGGCTCTGATGGCACGTTCCAGTTGATCTCAGAACTGGGATAGTCTGAGTTGCAAATAAGATAACTTATAGCGCCCACATTGGTTTGAATTTCCCCATTTCAAAAGTCAGACGTCCTTCAGCTACCCCGACTTACTACCTCATAACCAGAACGTGTCCAGCTGGGATGTGACAGAATACCAGATCTGATGAAAACAGAGCCCACCATGAGAGAAAGTTTTGGGAAAGAGGAAATGAAACAAGCAGAAGCGGAGCTGAGGGGGGTGAAGCTAGCACCAACCACATCAATTGTGTGAAAATGGATTGGAGAAAGCAAAAAGCAGCACAGGGCAGTCAAAGCTAAAAATGTAGGCAGTTGGTGCAAACCAGGAAGAAAACACCACAAACCAAAATTTGGGGCAATGTAGCAGCTCATCTGCAGTTATCAGTTTCAGCATTAGCAGTACTTTACAACAGCAATGGCAGTCAATCGTGTTGTCTTTAGCTACCACACCTCATGTGAAAAACAATCAATCAGGATTTAGTTGTGTAGTTAAAACATAATGCATATGGAGTTACCAGAGTTCTTTATCACAGGCTATAGTAAAGATAAGGTTAGACATACACTGCATAATTTGGAGGACAATGCTGATGTGCTTGGAGACCTGATGAATGGATGTGCAGCATCCATCCAAGACTCAGCAGCAATACTGATAAACTAAGAAAGTAAAGATTTTCAGGTTTAGAAAGCTGTCTTCTTGAAGTATCCTCACACCTACTCCCACCATAGATATAAAGAGCAAGGGTCCCTTATACTGAGAGTTTGGGTGCATTTTTGGCCTTCTTCCCACAAAGTATTAGTGAGATTTCTTGGTCAATCACTGCTGTGTTGTATGGCAGGAGTTTTGTCAACTCTAAATGCTGACACTAACTCAGCAGAGGGTTTACAGAGAAAAGGCAACAAAAAAATTGAGGCTGTTTCTATTTTAAACCATAAACTATGCGATAAACATCCTGTGACTATCATACCAAATAATTCAACATTTTATAAAGAACTGTTGCACCCCTCATGAGAGCAGCAGGCCTCTGATTGGTCTGTGTTCAACTGTCTCCCAGTTTTTCTAGAAAGATTATCTACCTCTTGGCTGATATTGTACATAAACTCTAGTATTATAACAATTTCACCAACATGTAAAATGGTGAAGTTTCCATCCAATTATGTGGTGTCATTATATGATATAAACATGCCTAATCAAATGTCCTTTGCTTTAGACATGCCAAACATGGTTTACAGATCTACACTTTTAAAGTAATTTGTCCATCATCAACATTTAATCACAAGCATATGATGACAAAACATTTTGAATACTATATAACTATCCTGGAGTCAACTTGGCAGAAAAAAATGGCACAAAGCAGCATCTTACTCTTTAATATCAGCGATTTTCACCGCCTTTGGTCCATACAGCTGATATGTGCAGTCTTTTAAAGATGTCGCATCAGACCACTTGATTGTTGGCTTTGTGTGTCATTATTTCACTCAAAAACAAAACTTACCGTGTGGGATACATGCCGAAGAAGTCCCTTCATTGTATTGTTTCACTGGAGACCCTAATTCTGATCTTTTGATTAAGTACTTTGACTAAATACAGCGTCAACTCTCAATTAGCGAGAATTCAAAGGTAGTTTGGCGTGAGGCTTTCTCCATATCCAGCAGCGTCACTGTCAGACGCCCTGCTGTCCTTCCTCTGCTCGGCTGTATTAAATATCATGTACAGTGTAACATAATAGATGTGGCGCTGTGGCCTGTGTTCACAGTCATTTAGTCTGTTTTGGACCTGGTTCTCTGGTTTCACAGGTCGTCTGTAGGCAGGGTCATCACTGCACCGTTTACTTTTCTGTTTCAGGTGATAGTCTCCACCTGTCGGGAGGATGGACTCACCTGGACGGACGCTAGCGTCACTTCGCAAAAACTAGTTCTAAATATTTCTGATAATGCCCAGCAAGAGTAAAGTCCTTGAAAGCACCACAATGGCACTGCAAAGTAAGCTGGTGCATTCTCAGGATTTAGAACAAATGATCGCGTCAGTAAACTTCAAACTTCTCTCGCTCGCTGCAGCTGATAAAGAAACCACGCTCATTCCATTATCTGCAAACAAAAGGTAGAAATGTCTACATGAAGCTTTAAAGCGTTCATTAAACTGACTCACCGGTGCTGTCCTGTAGGAAGCAGCTCCTCTGTGTGCTGGCAGTGAAAGCATCAAACAGAAACAGCGAACATCCCGCAGACACGCACTCATGCACGCACTGCCATCCACGCAGATCCGCCCGCTGCAAACTTTTGCACTGATGTCAAGTCAACTACAGGACACAGGGAGGGGAGGAGTGGAACCTTCAAAATAAAAGCCTGTAAGGAGGAAGTGTTCAGGTCTCAGGAAGTTGGATTAAATGATAAGTTCTTCTTCATCCAGCTTTTCTTTAGGGAGCACATGTATCACACCATCCTCTAGGAAAAGGTTTAAAAACTCTGTTCACCAAAACAATACAGAAACAAAAATTGATTACTAATTCAGAATGGCTCTGCAGCCTGTATTTTTAAAATCTATATATTACTAAGGACTACCAAACCTTTCATGCCTGCTGATTTTTGGGGTGTAACAGTCATCTGCTCAGTTTAACAGGTTGATCAAACTGGAATACAGGAGCTAAATTACACAATTCACTAGACTAGGAAAGTACCAGTTCTCACAATTTTGGGAGATAAAAGAAACTACACAATCCTGAATGCATAATTTCTAGTGCTGTCAGACGATTAAAAAACATGAATCTAATTAATTACTGGATTTATAATTAATTAATCTAATGAATTGCATTTTAATCTCATATCTGCTTAAAGTACCCAAGTAAAGAATTTGAATTCTAGGATATTATAAAATTGTGGTGCATGACTAATCAAATGAATACATGAAGAAGTAAAGATTTGTAAATCCACATTTTTATTGGTGACTAAATAAAACCAAAGTCAGGGCAACTTGTCCAGAAAATTCTAAGCTCAATCAGGCAACTCAAATTACACTTTAAGTGTGTTTCATGAATCAAATTCAAAATAAGAAAAAGGTCGAGGACATCCAGCAAAACAATTAGGCCTGATGCATTATTAAAGAATGTAGTACAAATATAGATAAATAAATTCAAAAATAAAATAAGACTAAGTCTTAAAGGAGACATATCATGCTGATGCATGATTTAATACTTACATATAATATAATAAATTTGAAAACAAGACCTTACACCCCCTTAATTTTCAAAAAATGAGATATTGTATTTTTTCTGATATCCTAGAACGAGATTTGATGCCTCTGAAAATAGGTCATTGCTAGATGACCGCGAGATTTAAATCGTCGTGACATCACGAGGTACCTTTCTTTTTATTGGAGTAATCTGATAAAACACTTCCTCCTCTGTGATGTCCGTTAGCAACAAAACCGTCACCGAGGAACACATTCGTCCAGCAGCAGTATATAGATCCCTAGCTCACACTCACTCATTACCAGCTATGGCCTGTAGGGGGACTCAATACGCGGTCGCTGCTTTGAGCCTGCCGGAAAATACAGTAGAAGAAGAAGGACAGGTTGGCTCAGCCCCCGATAGAACTGACCAATTAGAGCACAAAGGGCTGTGACGTTGCGAGGTTACTGTAGGTCATCCTGAGATCCTCGTGTTTCAATGAGAGCTTGACAATGGCCTAAAATGAGGATTTTGAGAACGCTATTGTGGGGCAATGAAGGAACTAAATGACTTGTACTGAGGGCAGAAATGCTTTACAGGCATCCTAGTCTGGCATAGTGAAAAGGAGAAACAAGCATGATATGTCTCCTTTAAATATGCCATTCCTATTGCCACCTGGGCTTTGTTTGGTTTGACTAGAGACGCATGTGTGAAGTGACATGTGCCACTGCCATGTACGGGTCCTCCAGCTGGCCAATATCAAAATGTTAGTGTGCTATGATTAATCTTGCGATTAATTTTTATAACGCATTAATTTGTGGTGTAATTAATTAATCTAATTAATGCACTAAAGTGACAGCCTTAATAATTTCATTGTTTGCTATGGTGTCGAAACAAGTTTTCATAAACTGTGATTGTCATTAGCATCTTCTGACCTGTGTTCAGAAGGCCTATGTTCCTATGGACTGTTGCACCCTTTATGAGTGAGTACAACAATGGATTTCAGAGGCACCCCTTGCCCCTTCATTTACACTGTTACCCTGTAGGTGGTGTTTCTGTGCTCCTCTGTTCACCAAAAACAGATACAAAATGTATTTTGCAACATAAGCAATCACATTTTTAATGAACAATTAAGAACAGTAAAAAATAGGTCCAGCTGTACTAGACCAACCTGCAATGTTTCCTTTGCTTTTCTCTTATTTGTGAATGCATTGTTTTGTGTTTTTTAGTGATGTTGATGTGTTTTTGTTTTTATTTTATTTGTCTATTTCAACACTGTATTAATGTTAACATTGTATTCTGTTGCCAAATGTCTGTGATCCCTGCCACACCCCAGTTTCCCTACCGGGACAAATAAACTAACTGAAGTAAAGTTCCCGTGTCCTGGTGTGATTGACCACTGACATTAGTCTTGGCTGTATATAAAGAAAGGGTTTTATTTAAAGGTGCTATGAGGAGAATCTATTTCCCGCGACATAAAGACTCTACTACCCATGAGCACGCGCGGTGACTGTCGTAAAGACGTGACCCAAGCCAAAGCGTGTTTGTTGTGATGCTAATGAATGCAGCTCGGACCTTCCTCAGAACTCTGCATTGCTTTACAACTTCTTTTTTCAACAACTTACAGGATGCAAAGCCACGAGGTAATGTATCTCTTTCTAGTTATGTAGCAGTAGTTTTTGATGTGTGACAACAAGCAATTTTTGGAAAACTTAGTATGGTAGTTTTGTAGTCGGCTATATATCTCTACTTACAGCCCGGTGCTCTGAGACGTGTCTGAATAATATAAATTTGCTCTAGTTTTAATTGTCTTGTTCCTGAAGTTGAGTATCCAGGCCAGTCCAGCCCTGTCCGACCCGACCATGAAGCTAAGGAATAGCATTTATAGATAACCTATTTTGATGCTATAAAACTCATCTTAAAGTGTGTATTTCCATCAGGCATATATCTAAAACTGAGACTTTTTCTTAGAAACTCCTCATAGCATCTTTAAGTTGAATAAAAATAATCTCTGTAGGAGATCACATGCAGGTCTTTTTCGCTCCCCTTTGATAACACTCTGATCTGACTGGATTGTAAGGCTATGATATTTAGCTTTGCACTGATTTGCTGCCCTGACTATGCCTTTAAAGGGCATTTTCTTTCTGTGGCATAGCACATCTCTCCATAGACTGAGAGTTTAGCAAAGGTGTCATGTTCTACTGCTCCTCAAGCTCCTTCTAACATTAAAGCAAAGAAATTTGATTCTACAGGACATGGGACATTTACAGTCTACACTAAACCCTATGTTTTTATTATTATTATTATTATTATTATTATTATAATTATTGTTATTATTATTATTATTATTATTATTATTATTATTATTGTTATTATTATTATTATTATTATTATTATTATTATTATTATTATTATTATTATTGTTATTATTGTTATTATTATTATTATTATTATTATTTTATCTCCATTAGCTACTGCCAAAGCAGCAGCTGCTCCTCCTGTGGTCCACACAAACACAATCCACAAAATACATTAGGTATGTTCAAAATGCTGTAAAATTAAGACAGGAAATAAAAGACAATTAAAACATCAACCACCTGACAGTCATAGTAATAGTCCTAGATGCCCAAAGATCAGGGTGTATGGACATACATTAATAAATTATGATTTAAAACAATCCTATAAATGAATGAAATTCCACTTAAGACAGTGAATTTGGACAGAACAGAAATACAGTTTAAAATTTTCAGATAATTTTTAACAGATAATTTAGAGATTCAGTGTTTAAACTAGTTGAACCTTTTCTTGCTGTCACTGGGAAAGAGGAGACTGTCTCCAGTCAGTCCCAGTGCAAACAGGGCAGTATTATTATTATTTTTTTAATCCAAACCTGATATTAAGCCAGCAACTACAAAGTTGTGTTGGGGGTGTGAGTTGGAGAGGATAGGGAGCTGGTTGGGGCAAAGGAACTAAAGACAACAACCAAGCACACTTACATTCATGCTTAAGGGCACTTTCAAATCACAAGCTAACCGAACAAGTATGTTATTAACCTGTGGGAGGAAACTAGTACTCAGAGATAACCACACATGCACAGGGTGAACACAGAAAGGCCCCATACAACTAGGGATTCAAACCAGCGGCTTTGGAAATCTGCCACCTGGTACTTTGACCTCGTGCTGCTACCTAAAGGTTATAAAATGTTTTCTAAATATCTGTCTACTGCAGTGGACACCACGCATGAAAGGGTTAAAATCATCCTTCAAAATGTGTGAAAACTTAGGCCCACTTGCAAAGTATATGCATAGTGATAGCTGTATTTATTTGCTTATATTAATTGCCAAGCTGGTAATTTTGCACTTTGAAAATTTCATCTATATTTGGTATTAACGAGGGTGAAATGGGCTCAGCTTTCATCAATCCCTGTGATTTCTGACCGGCCTATAAGAAGCAGTGTTGGTTGGCTTTCAGATCTACCACAAACCAGTGAACATCTCTAATGAGATCAACCACAAACATGATTCCTGCAGGATCCAGTCTGTAGCATTTCATTAATTCACTGTCATCCAGTGTTCAGATCTCACCTAAGGAGCTCTCCTAAGAGCCAGGATTCTTTAGATATAACTTTTATCTTTACTAGGATCTACTGTTCACTTTTAGGGACAATTCTGAGAAAAAAAAATAGGATTCTAAGAATTTTCTTTGAATTTGTCCATAGGAGCAACTCTTTGCACTAAGAATCTTGGGAATACGGCCGCTGAGCTTCAGTTTTTCAGCATCTAGGAAAAGTGAAACATGACCAAGTGCTCAATTAAAGGACTTAATCTTAAGTTATTTTGCATGATGAAGAAAAACACTAACAGGATGTAAAAACAAATATGTAGGCAGTCATAGGTTACTCTTTTTGTTGAGTGATCCTGTCAGGCTTTTATTTTGAAAGTTAGCTTCCAGCTGTTTTGACCTCAGGTTTCTGACTTGACTCCTCATAAAGGGGTGGACTCCTATGAGCTCTTTAAAGTTCATATGAGCCAACAAGTCAAAGTCTGCAGGATGTTTAAGTATTTTTAAGTCTTTGTCCTCAAAGTAAATCAACAAGGTCTGCATTTTCTTCTTCATATGGCTGACATTAGGAGTTTGAGGAGTTTTGACTCAGTTTGTGTTTGAGAAAAGTTAGAGAGAGGAAACTCTGACTTTGTTTTAACTTTGAAATCTTAAAGGTTAACCCAAACAATAAGAATAAGATCATAAAATCCCCCAAAAAAGAGTTAAACTTTGTTTTTTATTTGTTTTCAGTTTACACTGGTCCCAGATGGATCCAGGACCTAAGGCCACATACCATGATGCTCCTGTGTGATGGATCACTGTGATTCTGTCCCATCAGCTGCTCATGCTGATGTCAAAGCTCCCCTCATTAGCCCCTTCTCATGTTTAAAAAGCTCCGTCCCTCCACCTACTGACACCTGTAATAAGGAGTCAGGTTAGGTCAGGTAAGGTGGCATATGCCAGTTCAGCACTGCAATGAGTTATCCTGAAGACAGGGTACAGTTTACAGTTTTAATTTGTTAAGATATCTTTTTATTTTATTTCTTTATTGGTAGGGGAGAGAGAGACAGTGGATAGGCTTGTGAAAGGGGGGAAGAGAGAGTATAGGAAGACACTCTGCAAACTGGCCACAGGCTGGACTTGAACCAGGGACAATTTCAAATTAGTTTGATCATTCCAGATGGAATGATCAAACTAAGCATTGAATAACTTGTATTTATTAGTATTATTATTTTTATTATTATTTATTTATTTTTAATGTATTTTGGGGCATTTTGTGCCCTTATTGATAGGAGAGAGACAGTGGATAGGCTTGTGAAAGGGGGAGAGAGAGTAGGGAAGACACTCTGCAAACTGGTCACAGGCAGGATTTGAACCTGGACCGGCAGAAGCAAATACATGGGGTGCCTGGTTGCTAACCACTCCACCAAACCTGCACCCCAAATAACTTGTATTTATCAGAAAAATCTACCAATAAATCAAATAAAATTTTTACTTCTAAGCTGCACTTAAATGTGGACAAGAGAAAGGCCTTGCTGGATGGCCTTACTGCTGGGAAAAAATTGGTGGCCACACGCTGGAAGCCTCCACACTCACTCTCTTACCGTTCTTGGATTCTGACATATTTGGACATTGTTTATTTGGAGGTATCAATCTCCAAAGTTCATGGAGTGAAAGACTCTGCCATAAAGGCTTGGGATGCACTTTTAACTAACCTCCGTGGACTTCAGATGTAACACATGACTAAACTTTATGGATCTGGATCTGGGGAACAGGTGGGTTCTGATCTGTTGTTTTTTTTTTCTTCAGTATTGCTTTTGCAGAGATGGGAAGTAACAAAGTACAAGTACTTCGTTACTGTAACAGAGTACTTTTTTGGGGTATCTGTACTTTACTGAGTATTTATATTTCTGATGACTTTTTACTTTTACTTGTTACATTTTTATACAAGTATCTGTACTTTTTCCCCGTTACAATTCAAAACAGGCTTGTACGTTATTTTGGAAAGCCTTTTGACTTTTTTAATGCATGAAAACGGTTATTTTAAAATAATCTGGGGGGAAAAAACATCCCCGATAGCTGTTCCAGGCTTCGCCAATCGTATGACGTCACTTTTATTCACTTTTAGTCACTAAATTTACTGTGGTTTTGGTTTTTATTTTTCAGTTGAACATTTGTAACAGACTGTTATGACCGTAAAAAAGTTGTCTGCTTGAAGTGAAAAATGTCTTGGTCAGGATGACTCTGCAGAATAAAACAATTCTTGATTTCAAGGCGTGGGTCTACTTTATGATGCATCACATCACCTTGGAAACCAATCCGGGACCAGTTTTAAGATTTGGTGGCATATAAAATTTAAAAGCCTTCAAATTATGATGTGAGGTCAAAGTTGGCTCTGTTAAAAGTAATTTTTACTTTTACTCTGCAAGTACATTTCAGAGTCTGTACTTTTTACTTTTTACTAAAGTAATTATATGAATAAGTACTTTTACTTTTACCAAAGTTGTTTTTTTCACAAGTACTTGCACTTTTACTTGAGTACAGAATGTGAGTACTTTTCCCATCCCTGTGCTTTTGAGATTTATTTTATTAAACTCATTCATATATTTTAACTTCTCCTCATATGTATTCTCGGTTGTTCATACACTTTATATTGCTTTGACAGCTATTGTAGATGTTTATGCCTTTAATTGATGGTTTGGTGATGATGACAATATTTGTTTCATTTTTTTACTGCACTTTTATATACATTTGTGAATTCTATAACTTGGAGTCTATTTTTGTATTGTGCATAAACATTTTTGTGTGTGTCATGCTGAGAAGCAGAAAGATAATGTGAATAAAAATTTAATCACAAAAAAATGTGACTGTGAGTTTAGAATAAAATGCAAAAATTAATATTAAAATCCACCCTTTCCCTTTGACCAGTCTCTCCACCGTTGGTCACACAGTCTTGCTCACAAACACATTTAAAGTGCTCCTGCTCTGACTTATGGGGTCATCCGCAGTGCAATGGACAATCAATTCTCAGTCCGCCCTAATAGCAGAGTTAACAGTCCACGCATCCTGTCCATTAAAAACTGCCCGGACAGACATGTGATTCCAACTCATGTTTGAGCTGCAGAACTTTACACGCTCATAAAATGCAAAAATCTGGAGGAGAATGGACTGACTCCTGCTGTAAAGCCTTACAGAGAGGAGGTCTCGTTGCTCCATTAGAAGTGAGTTGCTGAGGTGGAAAGGTAACCATGCATCTTTGTTTGACTGACTTGTCACCTCCTCTTTGTTCACTCTGCCTCCTTTGAATAGTCTCCACGGGGATGAGTTTTTGAAGCTTGTTGCTAAGGGGAACAGGCCAATGGCAAACAAATGATCCTTCGTCTGCAGTCAGAATGGTTGATGAGCCTGTAGTGAACATGAAACTCAGCAGCAGGCATATGGAAAACACAGAGCAGGAGTTTGTCAGGAGCAGAGGGCGCATGTGTAGGTGTTAATTTAAGTCTCATTCCTCCAGTGTGATCATATTCTGCATTATGCAGCACTGTGGTTGCAAATGTTTGTTTCTACATCATGTGTTAAAATGAACAATAAAGGACTCTTTGTGTACTCAAGAGGAATCTCATACATAATGCCTCACTGCTGAGCTGCTACAAAATACCTTTCACCATGCTGGAAATGATGGCAGTTATGTTTGCTGTAGTACATTCCATAAATTCCACCATCGTACATGTGAAAGTTGTAAATCTAACACACACAGAGTACCAAGCAAACTCCAGACTGAAAAATGACCTTCGATGAGGACTGCGAGGTGCTAAATCAAGCTCATTTATTCAACAAGGACAATGTCATTTAATGATTTAGAAGAAAGAAAGAGAGAGAGAACACTTCATGAATCCCTCATATTATTTTCTGTACTGTTATTGAAACATGTTACACTCACAGGGCTGAAATGCAAATATTATCATCCCTGTAGGGCACAAACCTCTTACCTACATATTTTATGCATTTCTTTTACATAAAACAGTGTTATTGGTAACCTTCTATGTTTAAGAGTGGGCTTTATAAACTTGAAATCAAATAAAAGTCCCCAAAACAAAGTTATAATGCTGATCCATTCAATAGAAGAGGACTTTTTTCAATTTCCTGAGAAGAAGCAGTTTTGGAGATAAGAGGTTTATGAGAGTGATCACTGCTGCACTGTTACTGATTTTGGTATACTACACAGTATTTTACCATAATATTTACAGTAATTTACTTTAAAAATCTGTACAAAGATTACTGTAAATGGCATTAGATGATGGGAAAATATACTGATTTCCATAAACTTCCTTCCTGTAGCCGTTAGACTCTACAACAAAAACCTCTCCTGTCTGCAATAATCTTTTTTTTTTTTACTTGAAATACCCCAAATTCAACCTTTTTCTCTCGTTTTAAATGCTTTCTCCTCTCTGTTTGTCCTCTTTCACATCTTTAGTGCAAATATTGTAAATTGTTTACAAACCCAAAACCAGTGAAGTTGGCACGCTGTGTAAATCTTAAATAAAAACAGAATACAGTGATTTGCAAGTCCCTTTCGACCTATATTCAATTGAATACACAGCAAAGACAAGATATTTAATTTTCAAACAGAAAAACTTAATTATTTTTTGCAAATATTAGCTCATTTGGAATTTGATGCCTGCAACATGTTTCAAAAAAGCTGGCACAAGTGTCAAAAAAGACTGAGAAAGTTGAGGAATGCTCATCAAACACTTATTTGGAACATCCCACAGGTGAACAGGCTAATTGGGAACAGGTGGGTGCCATGATTGGGTATAAAAGCAGCTTCCCTGAAATGTTCAGTCATTCACAAACAAGGATGGGGCGAGGGTCACCACTTTGTGAACAAATGTGTGAGCAAATTGTCCAACAGTTTAAGAACAACATTTCTCAACCAGCTATTGCAAGGAATTTAGGGATTTCATCATCTACGGTCCGTAATATCATCAAAAGGTTCAGAGAATCTGGAGAAATTACTGCACGTGCAAGGCCCAAAACCAACATTGAATGCCCGTGACCTTCGATCCTCAGGCGGTACTGCATCAAAACCGCATCACTGTGTAAAGGATATCACCACATGGGCTCAGGAACACTTCAGAAAACCACTGTCAGTAACTACAGTTCATCTACATCTGTAAGTGCAAGTTAAAACTCTACTATGCAAAGCCAAAGCCATTTATCAACAACACCCAGAAACACCGCCCGGCTTCGCTGGGCCCGAGCTCATCTAAGATGGATTGATGCAAAGTGGAAAAGTGTACTGTGGTTTGACCAGTCCACATTTACAATTGTTTCTGGAAACTGTGGTCGCGTGTCCTCCGGACCAAAGAGGAAAAGAACCATCCGGACTGTTATAGGCACAAAGTTCAAAAGCCAGCATCTGTGATGGTATGGGGTGTATTAGTGCCCAAGGCATGGGTAACTTACACATCTCTGAAGGCACCATTAATGCTGAAAGGTACATACAGGTTTTGGAGCAACATATGTTGCCATCCAAGCAACGTCTTTTTCATGGACCCCCCCTGCTTATTTCAGCAAGACAATGCCAAGCCACATTCTGCACGTGTGACAACAGCGTGGCCGTAGTAAAAGAGTGCGGATACTAGACTGGCCTGCCTGTAGTCCAGACCTGTCCCCCATTGAAAATGTGTGGCGCATTATGAAGCGTAAAATACAACAACGGAGACCCCGGACTGTTGAACAACTTAAGCTGTACATCAAGCAAGAATGGGAAAGAATTCCACCTGAAAAGCTTCAAAAATTGGTCTCCTCAGTTCCCAAATGTTTACTGAGTGTTGTTAAAAGGAAAGGCGATGTAACACAGTGGTAAAAATGCCCCTGTGACAACTTTTTTGCAACGTGTTGCTGCCATTAAATTCTAAGTTGATGATTATTTGCAAAAGAAAATAAAGTTTCTCAGCTCAAACATTAGATATCTTGTCTTTGCTGTGTATTCAATTGAATATAAGTTGAAAAGGATTTGCAAGTCATTGTATTCTGTTTTTATTTACGATTTACACAATGTGCCAACTTCACTGGTTTTGGGTTTGTATACTGTGTATACCTCCACCTCCATTTATACCCAAAAAAAGGGTGCAAGTATTGTTAATAGTTAATACCATATACCTCCATCTCATTCAGTCTTATTTCCACTTAATATTTGCTTTTTTTCCTTCATAAGGAAGTTGACATTGCTGAAAGGTTCATGCTCTTTTTTTATTTATTTTCATTTTAGTCTTGTATCCTGCTGCTGCTGTAAATCTGGAATTTCCCCCTGTGGGACTAATAAAGGTATATCTTATCTTATCTAAACAAAATGGCATTTTAACCAAAATATCTACAGTTACCATTGTAAAATATCTGTAGGCCTACAGTAAACTATTTTAAAGGACAATGAATCAAGATCCAATTCCATTTCACCCAGGAAAACTGACCAGTAGTGGGCAGGAAATACTTCATTTTTATGTTTTATAAAAGATCTTGCTAATAAATGATCAGTAAAATTTGTAGAAATACAGTAATTTAAACTGAAATACAGCAAGTTCACTGTCATTTAATTACATTGTTTTGAAAGACAGAACCTTGGATACCTTGAATTAAAGTACATTAAGAAAACTATCTCAGAAAATACGCTAATGGTGCTGAACATTAAAATAGAGTTTTGCTACTGTGAAGAGTAACTTACTGACATCTTGTTGCCAGTAACTTACTATGAAATTTACAACAACCATTTAACCGTATGCCCTTTTGAGAAGCACTGATCACGCAGTTTTAAAGTCAGTGCCTTGCTCAAGGGCACCTTGGCAGTTCTCTGGAAGCCAGCTTGAAGTCCTTCCACTACCAGACCAACTATACATGGGCCTACTGGGATTTGAAAAGGCCACCTCCAGTCTCTAATGCATAGCAGGCGAGAGAATATCCAGGTGAGAAGAGGTGAGAGGTCGGGGGCTGCCTGGACAGGACATCAGCCAGTTAGAGGACTGACACACAGATTTAAACAACTCTTAAACAACTTGCTGTGAAGGGGAAGACATAGTACCCAAGGAAAAGGGATCTACATTGCAGATCAAACAACAGACAAAGTGGGAAACAAAACAAAAATAACACAATGTGGAAGACACAACAACATAAGGAGACATTTGAGACAACAAATACAACACACACACACACAGACTTGCACACCTTTTGCCAAAATACCAATATTTCTGAAAATATCATCACAAATGCTGAGGTTGATATTTTTGTTCAGAGCTCAAAGTATCAACTTTAACAAATGGACCTGTTCCTCTCTTGTGTCAGCAGCAGATGTGAAGCAAGAAAAACAACATTTTATTCTCCAACAAATATTAGTTTAGATTCACTGAAGTAGACGTTGTTTGATGCTGAGGTGAACTATCATGGCACATTTGTACATCCTGCCAGTATCACAACCAACAATTGTATATGTGGCTGATTTGAATGGACAAAATATTGTAGATTTCAGCACAAGTTTTCATATCTGCAGACTGATAATCAACCCTTAAAGGTGTAATCAGCAATGTGGGAGAAAACAAGTGGAGAGGTTGTTGATAAATGAATTTAGACCCGGCTCTCCCTTCATATCTCACCCCTGGCTCCACCCCCGAAAGCTGATGGACGTGCATCATCATGTAAACAGCTGACCAACATAGCTAAGGTAACCTCGACTCGACTGCCGTTATTGATAACATCACAACAACGGTACATTTTGGCAGATTAGACAATAAGATGAATGCCCGACGGCTGTTACGGTTATGTGAAGCACCACAAAGCTAATGTTGCTCACATGTCCAGCAGAAAGACGGCGACATCCGCGTCCGTTTTCAGGTCTTTCAATTTGCGGAGTTCCCTCCACCGTCGGAAAGCAACACCAATGTTGACCCAGGTCTTTGCTCTTTCATGGTCATAGCCCTTCTTTTTCACTTTCACGCCTCTGACGCTAACTGCGCACGCTAGGTAACCTACTACTCCCCCTCCCCACTCTGTCTGGTCTGCGCATGAGTATGATCACCCCCTGGATGTGGGGGGGTGTACCCTGTTTTGGTGGCTCAGCCCGAGCCACAGTATTGACCTGCTGAAATTCAGAGCCAAGGCTGTGTATTGAAACCGGACTTTTTTTTCAACATGCTGTCAGTGGTGACATCTTGCGGATGGAGAGGAGAAATACGGTGATTTTGACAAATAGTGCATTAGATTAGAAGATTAGAAGATGGCTGACTACACCTTTAAGGTAATTATGTGCTGATACTGATGTCGTTCCGATAATATCATGCATCCAAAAGTAGAATCCAAGCCCAGTCTGGCAGGAATTTGAACCACAGACTCTCACACTGTAAGGCTGACGGTCCAATACCAAGAGCCGGTTGCCTCACAGCAAGATGGTTGCTGGTTTGACTCCTTAAGTTTATAGAGGGCTTTCTGTGAAATTTGCATTTTCTCCGGTGCATGTATAGGTTTTCTCAGGGTATCCCGATTTCATCTCACAGACCAAAAACATGCTCATCAGGTAAGTTGGTGACTCTTATGCAAGTTGGCCCCTGTTTTTGCACAGCTGGGATTGGCTCCAGTACTCTGCAACCTAAAGGGGATAAGCAGCATAGATAATGGATTGGATGGGCATGTTTGTAACAACACTACACCACCACTCTGCATTACAGTAAAATAAAGCAAATAATTTCTAAATATTTCAGGTCTTTAGTTTTGTTGTCTGCAAACTGTGTGGCACAGCTACATAAAAGTCATACACAACCAGTATGAGCTGTCCAGTTACTGGCTGAAAACCAGTAAACATGGACTAGAGGGTGTTATTTTTAGGAACTTCCTGCTACAAAGTTGTTCAAAATGTGATGGAAAGAATGTTTGGAGCAGCTTTTTGTTTCCCTGTTTTATATTTCCATTTAATTGGGCTTTTTTCATCCAAACACAATCTTAGCATGTTACATAACTGGTAAAAGCCTCCTTTAAAAATAGGCTATTTCTGATATCATGCTGTATGAATAAACTGGTATCAAGTCGACTTTAAAGCAGTTTTGCGGAACATAATCATTATAGTGGGTCATGTAAGGTCCCAGTGTTTTCTTACTCCAGTCTTTGGTAGCATATTATATTTCAATCCATCAGATTTGCGTGTTTGAGCTCTTTCCTATATTCTTTCTGCCTCCTGGGTCAATATTTGGTAAGATATCCCATAATAGTTTCTTTGAGAAATATGAAGCTCAGCAACACAGATTTGACTTCCTGGAATCTGTGGAGTGTATCATGAGATCCATGTTTTTTTTTTTCTGAATGTAACCTCTCAGATTTGACGGGATTACAGTCTGTTCTGTTCTCTAAGCAGGACCAGCCTCTCCAGCTCTTAAGGAGACGTTTGATGGCAATTCTATCTGGCACTCCACGCATGAGAAACACATGTGGCCCCAGCCTGCTCTTTGAGGTTGTGACATTGCATACATGGTTTTGGGATAAACTGAGTGGCATGGCTGACCGCAAGCTTCTATAGCATGACCTAAACAGAGACAGGGAGGAAGAAAACTGACAGAAAAACATCATCACATCAGCTCAGTGTGTCAGATATCTGACAATATCCAGAGTTAAAGAAGCTTAGGGACATTAAAGAGGGTTGTATATGTAAAAGTAATGTCTAAAATCTGTCCTGTGCCCCTTCCATCTGTTATTTTAATACATCCTACGGGATGTTGGGTTCTGCCTGGATGCAGGAAAGTACCATCTGACTATTCTTGGAGCAAAACCAACAGGCAAGTTAAATATGTGATGTTTTTCCCAAGAGGAAATACCATTGGTTCCTAAAACTCAAACGGGTTGTAAACACAAGAAAAATGTGTTCAACATACACTAGCTGGCCACTTCATTAGGTATGCCTCCGAGAGCTGGTTTGGACCCCATTATGCCTTCAGGACTGCCTCAGTTCTTTGTAACATGGATTCAAAAGAACACTGAAACATTCCTCAGAGATTTTGGTCCGTGTTGAGATTAAAGCATCACAGTTGCTGAGGATTTCTTGCCTGCACATCCATGATGAAAAACTTTTATTCCACCACATCCACAAGGTGCAATTTTTGATTGAGATCTGGTGACTGTAGAGGGCAATGGGTACAGTGAACTCAGTTTCACTGGGATTCGCTGTTGTGTTTTATGATGTTTAGTTGGTATTGATGGCCCTTTTCCACTAGCACACCTTGGCCCCATTCTACTCGGCCCTACTCGATTTGCAGCGTGTTTCCACTAGCCTGGTACCTCCTAAAACAAGCTAGTTTTAGTACCTACTCCACACTGGTTCCAAGCGAGCTGAGTCCATACTAAAAGATGACGTCACTGATTGGTCAGACAATGTCGTCATTGATGAGTCATGAGCGTGACGACCTAGCATGCTAGCGGTAGCTACTGTTAGCTTACCCTCATACGTCGTTTCTTTGCAGCTCCATTGCTCTCGTCCTCGGCTTCATTCTGTTGTATTGCTTCCAAAACTCTTCTGTGCTTCTCAAGGAGTATTCCTTCTTACCACCTGCAGCCTTCTTCTGCTTTCCTTTTTTTCTCAGTATGTGACAAAAAGCCACAGATTTTTGTGTCGCGCTTAAAATGACGTCACCGCAGTGCCGCTCAGCTGTTTACAGCGACACTGCACCCCGTTGGGCAGGTGACTGGGGCTAATGGAAAAGCAGCACAAGGGGAGTAGAGTAGAGCTGGGTAGAGTCGAGTCGAGTAGAGTAGGGCTAATGGAAAAGGGCCATATGAGGCCTGAAGTGTGCCAAGAGTTTAACCCCCACATTATTACAAGACAACAACCAGTTTGATCTGTTGATGCAAGGCAGGATGGATTAATGCTATCATGATGTTTAGGCCAAGATCTGATCATACCATCTAATATCTCTGCAAAAAAATTCAGACTTATTTGACCAGGCCACATTTTTAATATTCTTCTGTGTCATTTTGGTGAGCTGTGTTAAGTGTGGCCTCAGTTTTCTGTACTTTCTGTGCTGACAGGAGTGGCACCCAGTGTGTTCTTCTGTGGCTGTGGCCTTTCTCTTCCTTTAGGATTTAATGTGTTCTGAATTCAGAAATCATTGTCTACGTCATTAGTTGTAACAAGTGGTTACTTAAGTTGTTATTCTATCATCTAAGTAGGGAAAAAACAAGTTAGACTCACTAGAAAAAGTCTCAGGAAAAAAACAGACAATATACTACCATGGAGTAGACTGAATAATCTGGCAGTGTGTGGAGATGAAGCCAGGGTTCTCATAGAGCTGCTGATGAGAGGCAGAAGGAAGCAGAACTTTGGCCATTCTTCTCTGGCCTCTGGCACCAACAGGGTATTTTTCAGACAGATAACCTTACTGGATATTTTCTCTTATTCTGACCATTCTCTGGAGATGGGCTACATGTGAAAATTCCAACATATCAGCAGTTTGTGCAATACTCAGACCAGCAGGACAGCACCAGCAGTCATCACCGTCATGTTCAAAGACACTTAAATCACTTTTCTTCTCAATTCAAGTTTAGGCTTCAGCAGGTCTTCTTGACTATATCTACAAACTTAAATGTATTGAATTGCAACCATGTGAGTGGCTGATATGCTGTTTGTATTATAGTGGCTCATTAACACATTGAAAACAGACAAAAACTGATTATAATGCTGAATCTTGCGCTGCAGGTATAACCATACTGTGTATTACAACAGTGTTGTTACACTCAGAGACCTTTGGCTGTTTCCAAAGTGCACTGATCCTCGTTCCTGCTGTAAGAACATACAGTTACAGTCTGAAGACCAACTGGAGAAGGAAAAACTGATTTAGTGTCTGAAACTGTTATGTAAGGAATAATAAGCCTAATCCTGTATGTGAAAACAGGAAGCAAATGAGTGTTGGTCAATGCATGATCAGGTGGAAGATACTGCAGTTATTATTAGTGAGGTCAGACAGCTAGAATGCTTCAGTGAAGTTCAAACTAAAATGTAAAAATATTATTGTCTGTAACCGTGACTTACTGTTATGTAACGCAGTTAAGTCATGGGCTGTTTTCAAAACTATATACTCTAAACTTACAATTCATTATTTTCCAAAATGTATTATTTAGTATGAAATATGCAAATGTTTGTCTGGAGTATCTTAAAAATACCTAGATGTTTCGGGCCAGTACCTACAAAGCTAAATTCCCACAACAGCCAGAGCAAATATCCCTGGCAACAGCATTTGCAATATGAGTATAAGCATCAATTCAAATACATATAACAATAAAATCATCTCCGTACATTAACTTTATTGAGCAGATGGAGGGGAGCCACACATCTTTGTTTGATCAATTAAAATAAACTTAATTATCTAGGTGTAATTAATGCAAATTTGGTATTGTAGATCTAGTTGCTCATTGCACCTTATGCATAGTTGCCACCTGCCAGAAAACATAAGGAATACGCAGAATTAGCTTTTCTTGGTGTAGAGAACTGCATAAGAGAACAGCAGTTTGGCAGTGTTATGGCTTACCAAACAAGTAAGGGTGTCCAAACTATGGCCAGGGCCAAATGCGGCCCGCTGCACATTTTGAATAGGCATCTGAAACGGTTGGATGAATAAAGACATATAAATATAATCAATCATTCCCATTATCTGCCACATTTATGGCCCTTTTCCATTAGCCCTTCTCTACTCTACTCGCCTTGTGCTGCTTTTCCATTAGCCCCAGTCGCCTGCCCAACGGGGTGCAGTGTCGCTGTAAATAGCTGAGTGGCACTGCAGTGACGTCATTTTGAGCGTGACACAACAATCTGTGGCTTTTTGTCACAAACCGAGTAAAAAAGGAAAGCAGAAGAAGGCTGCAGGTGGTAAGAAGGAATACCCTTTGAGAAGCACAGGAGAGTTTTGGAAGCTATACAACAGAATGAAGCTGAGGACGAGAGCAATCCAGCTGCGAAGAAAAGACGTATGAGGGTAAGCTAATGGTCATTTCCAAAGTATATTGCAATATTCATCTTCAAGCACCAACATCCTTGCAGTTTACTCTTGTTTTGTGTCTGACAGTGAAGATAAGCTGTCAGTGTCTTCCATCTCTGCTGCTCAGAAGGTCTCTCTCGCCCTTTGGTGTGAATATAGTGATAACCCGGGGTTACTATGACCCCTTGACAGGTGGTAAATCTAAACCCTAAAACTTTAACTTAAATATACTAAAAGTGAGATGCAGCAAGTAGCTCGGTCGTCCATGTATTCCCCTTTATGCAGCCCTTGATGTAAAAAGTTTGGACACTCCTGTCTTAAAGGAACAGCTCGGTACTTTTGAAGTGGCTAACATATTAAACAGTAATTTTTAACAGCTCTGCTACTGCATAGATTTCAACAGATGGGCTAAGGGCTTATCGTAATGATCTGAATTTAAGATAGAAATAATTATTTGGTAATTGTTGACTGTACTTAATACATTTATGAGGTTATAGTTTTCACAAGCCCTTTTGTTTTGGTGCTTCTCTGGCAAAGCCTACTTGGCTTGTTGCCTGGAAGAGTAGTACCAAAACAAAGAGGCATCAAAGTAAAGAGCTACAACTCTATTCAGCAAAGTACATTCACCTCCACATTATGATTTGATTGCACTCGCCCCAAAGACTCCGAAAAATACAGACTCTAAGCCCCTTCTGCAGTAAAATATACCCAAAATTCTGTCAAAGTTCACTCTCCACTGGGGCAGAGCTGTGCATGATGTATTTAATCTGGCTTTTAGCTGATTGTATTTATTAGTATTATTTCACGTTACATTTTAACTTATTTTAACCCTTTTATTTGGTTTTATTACTACATGTCAGTTCAGATTTTTATGTGGAATTTTATTCTTTGTTAAATGCTTTTCCTTTAATTATCCTATTTTAGCTGATTTTATTATGCACCTGATGTTACACTTTCTCATTTTACCATATTATTTGTCCAACTTTTATTCTATACTGATATATTATTTTATTTATTTATGTATTTACACATTTATTTATCTTACCCTCCAGTATTTTCGAGTATTATTAAGTATTATTGTAGTTTTAGCTCCTGTGTTTCCGCATTTATAATTCAATATAGTGTTTCCTCAGTCCTCTAATTCTGTTTTCTGTCAAAATTTCCTTTTTATGTGTTTGTGTGTTTGAGTAAGTCAGTGTGTATAATGTGTTGAATGTGGTTTGGGGAGGGGGAATTGTGGGGCTCTTATGTTTTCATCTTATGCATTTATGCTATTTTCTGCTTTCAATTCCACTTATTGCTATTTTATTTTATCTTTTTTGCATGTAAAGCACTTTGTATTACAAAGTCCTGTATGAAAAGTGATATAAAAATAAAGTTTGATTGATTGAAAATGAAGCTCATGCAAAGGCACTACAAAACACTGAACTATACACTTAATATACCCCATATGGAAAACCATTATCTTAAAACTTGGTATTTATTAAATAGATGTTTCTGTTACAAAATCCCAATTTTCTTCCTGCATGATAATTTAGCGTGGACTGAATGCTTCAGAGTCACAACAATGAGACAGTTTGTTGTATTTAAAAAGTTCACAATAAGCTTCAGCGAGAGGACCACGCATTAACTTCATGTCCGTATTTCCAACATGTCTCAAAGAAATTATGTTAAGACATTATTATAAATTCATTCAAGGGTGTAAGTTTGATTTTGACATTGGTGGGGACATAAAAGGGGACCAAGATGGCACCCCTGAAAGTTGGTGTGTTTTGCATTTTTGACTGTTTTTTAATGTCATGTAGAGCTGATCAAACAAACAAGCAAACTATCACATTCAGAAAAAACTATTCTACCGGTATACACTTTACCTCCAGCCTCTCCTCCTAAATCTGTACTCCCTGTTCCTTGACAAAAATATATCAATGAATGACACATGAGCAGTGGGACAATTTGGAATCGATCGGATATTTTGATGGTCTGGTTATAGTCTGATAAATATATAACTAAAACCAAAAAGGACTACAGATAAGGGTATTCCCCAACAATATGAATGTATAAAGTCATGTCTGAGGTTTTATTGTATTTTTTCCTCACAAACTTTTATTGTTGGTCTTAAACAGTTGCTGCCTTTAAATACACAGTGAATATATGTATAATAAATAAAATAATCAAAATGTGTATCTCTTTGGCATTAAATATAAGCATTTTTTAGTTATAACATTATATACTGTGCTTGTGTTTCATGTTAGGGACCATGTGGTAGTGGCATAATATTGATAGGGACCCAATTCTACACCCCTGAATTCATTGTTTCGGTCTTATGCAATCTGACGCACCAGCTTCTAAAAATGCTTCTAAATAATCATCACAAAATAATGTTATTAATCTAAAAAGCTGTAATCTGCTCACATCAGTTGCTCCTGGTGAAAATACACAGAAATGTATTGTACCCTTAGTCTAGGCTACATCACATTTCTCAGAGAAGCATGCTAATATTTGTGAAGTCTTGTAACATTGAACAGGCTGCGTGTGCGTGGGTTAGCCTCATAGCTGCATGCCAAATGAGTTTGGATTCTTGGCATTGGAGTTGCCGTGTCTTTAGAGGGCATTTAGCTGTGCCGCTCCGCCTCTTGTCAACTGTGTGACTAGTATAAGCCCCAGTAATGAGGTCAAAGCAGCAGTGTACCCTGGCAACTGGGGATACACTAACAAGCTCCCTTTATTCCATTGTTCAGTATATCTGTGGCCAGGCTGGACTGGACTCTGACGTAGATTGCCCTGTAACCATGTTTGGTTCTGCAGACCTGATATTCTCCTTCAGGCTGGTAACAAATCAGACAGGAGACAGCAGACATTAGGGAAGTTACAACATACCTTTTTGAACATATGATCCTCTGAATGTGCAACCTGCAGGACTCAGTCAGACCATAAGACCACACATCTGCTGTTTGTTGAAACTGTTTGAAAATGAGACTTAACAGACTCAAGATGTCAGAAAAACTTTGCTGATCAAATACATCTTGAAAATTTAAATGTAGGATCAATGATCAGGGTAACAAGCTGTGATTAACTAAAAAATCACATATGGTTAAGGGGAGCACCACTGAGTATTTGTTGTTTTAGATGTAAAACAGAAAATCATCTTCATCCCTTTAGGTTTTTTTTTAGCCCTAAACAAACAAAAAACAAAAATGGAATTTGCCCCATTTCTCTGTTTTTCTTGAGTAGTAGAAATCAGAGAGTTAGTTTTATCCTGGTACCCTGACCACCAACTTTGTGGGTGTTAGGTGACAGCCCTTCTTGGAATCATAAAGATCAAACACGTGATATTTATCAGACAATTGGACTCGAGTCATAGGACTCGGACTCGAGTCGACTCAAGCGGCTAATGAGACGACTTGCAACTCGTCTCGGACTCGGGAGGTAAAAACTCGGAACTCGACTCGACTCGGGAGATAAATACTTGAGACTCGGCTGGGACTCGGGAGAAAATATCTCCAGACTCGACCTGACTTGAGACAACATGATTCAGAAAATTTCACTCACTCAGGCTTTATATGAAGAGCCAGACAGGAGATATACGCCGCTGTTGATGCTCTATTCACAGTACACATGTCCGTCAACTATTATGGTCTCGCACACAACACAGCGCTACACACATATGTTCCTACCACACACCCGCTCCTGCTACAGTGATGATCAGTGGGCAGATAGCTGACGCATGCTTCAGCTGCTATGTCTTTTGTGCCCAAAGTTATTTTCTTTGCATATAAAGAATTTCACTCAGATGGAAAAACGAAGATAGCCAAGTGTATTTACCTGCAACGCTTTGATAAGCGAAAAAGAGGGCACAACATTGAACTTTATCACGTGCAAGTAAGTGAAAGAAAATCGGCCAAACGGCGTAGGATAAATGATTTTAAGTGTATTTTTTTAGCCCGCATATATATGTGTGTGTGTATGTGTGTGTGTGACACACACATAAGCGACTAACTACCTTTCACCTTGTGAAATCCTCTACTATTGACTGAAAATGGCACTATTTAAATACACTAGATCTGGGTTATCCAGGTGTGTCAGAATAAGATATCAGGAGTTCTCTCTTATTTTTTAGGTTCAGCAGTCAAAGTGAGCGTGTGCATGCAGTTTTATGTTTGCTGAATTGCAAGCTGAGTCCCCTACTTGGGGGCATTGTTGCAAATAACTGTTGCAAAATTGTTTAGATAAAAGTATTTTTTATATGAAACATGCCATTTCTTTAATGTAGCCTTTCTCCTCTACCTAGGTCTAAATAATCAGACATGCAATATCTTATTGGTAAATGACCAGCTTTATGCTGCATTAATCCAGGCAGACTAGTCTGATGCGTTTTTTTATGTTGACCTTGGGAACAGAAGGTTTGTATCTTCAAGATAAAAAATCTGAGTCCTTTTTGGGTGGACTGGGGAACAAAGGTGAGGGACTTGACCTGTCATAACCTGTGACTCGACTTGACTTGACTTTACAAAACCTGTGACTCGACTCGACTTGACGACAAAACCTGTGACTCGACTCGACTCGACTTGCCCACAACAGAAAAAACTTGGGACTTGCTTGAGACTCGGATCAAATGACTCGAGACTTGCTTGGGACTCGGATCGGAGGGACTTGGGCAATTGTCTGATATTTATTACTGAGATCAGAGAAGCTCCAATCTATTTGGAGCAATGACATGATTATACTGACACAGTTATCAAGTTATGACAAGCCTTAACCAACCTTAACCTCTGCAGGGGTTGCAAAAGACCTTGGTGATCAAGTCAAGACTGCATGCCAAATTCATGGTCAATCATGCTATTGAAATTTATGTTAACACTGTGACAGACAACTGTGCATTGCAAAAGTTACCCAAGGACATATTACGTAATGAAAACACACCAGGAGGCTAAATGAGAAGCTGCAGTGGCATGAGCAGAATTTGTTGTTTATCCACTGAACACCCTGGGGCCTATCTGGGGCCTTTTCACTATTGTTTTATTGGGTTATCTGGCCGTGGTCTGTTCTTAATTTGGTCTTAAGTTGACTAGTGTTCTGTTTTGTACGATTAAAAATGGAGAATGAAAAAATCTGTCTTATCTGAGAAGAAAGTGACATTGTGTTTATATTTGCAAACATAACTGTGAGCTATAAAAGTATGCAACACACTGTAAGGCCCAGTTTACATGACAAAAGTGCTCTGTGTTCACACGGAGATGCTGTGAAATTGATGCCCATTCACACAGTTCTAGATCAAAAGAAAACATGATAGTAAAACAGGGGTGTTTGAACATGCATTCGCTTTCCAGTGAAGACAAAATTTTTACAAACAATGGGATTGGATACACGAAGACGCTGGAGTTTCTTGTCCAGGCAACAAATCTGTCTGGATATTTTTTTCTGCATATCAAACAGAGCAAAGCAAGCAGCACACATGTCGCTCGGTAGACAGCTGAAGCTGTTGTTGTTCCTAGGTGCATGCATAAGCTTCACCTGAAGAGTACTGTGCACGTGCCACGCATCATCATTTTAGCTGATAACACTGATTCCTGTTTTTTACACATAGATAGATACAAAAAACTTTTAAAAACTTTCAAATGTTTGCAGATTCAGGCACTCTGGGCACTGTTCTCATGTAAACAGAAGGCGCAAACGCAACGAAAACTCTCTGTTTTCAGAAGTCGTTGTGTAAACGGCCCCTAATTTTAATGACCAAGCCCCATCTGTATATTTCAGTTGCTCCATCAAAGACAGCATAACCTGTGACATGTTGTGTCTGCTTATTAAGAGGGCCAAGATAGTCAAAATAGTTGATAGTTTTGAGCACAAAAAGCCCTGCTGTTGTGTTTATGCCCCATTGACAGGGGCAGTAATCCCAGTCACAAACTGAGTGGGTTGCTTTTTTCATGTCGCCCCACCCACTCTTTTTCCAATTTATTGGGTCATTGCTTTTGATCTGGCACATTGGAGTTGCAAGTAAAGCTCTATCCACACAGAGCCGAAAATGTTTTACGTAAGCATGACCTTGTTTTAAGATGTGCCTGTCCATATAAAAGCAGAGAAGTCCCTGTAGTTTACATGGCAGGCCTTAAGGTTGCACTCTAACACTGCTGGAGAAGGAGATATGGAGCATGTGCATTAACATGTTCAATGTACCAAATAAAACAGGATGTGATGAATGCTGTTCTCCGTGTCCTCTGGTTTGTCTTAGTGGAAGTCGGAGTAGAAGATTTTGCTGTTAAAGCCACAACAAGCTCAGTTGCTTCTGCAGCACAGTATTCCACCATTTGATTCTGCTGTTGGTGTTTGCAAATACAGTTTGAGCAAGAGGTGGAGCCATGACATCATCGTTTCTAAAATGAGGTTATGGTTTTAAGTAGGGATGTATACCGCAGACCGGTACTTTAATGTACCGGTTCCTAATTTGGTTGGTACCCGAATACCGTTAAAAATCTGGAAAAACGGTACTGTTATCGGTACTTGAACGTCTCTTCAACTGGGCTCACTTTCGCAAAGTTAATGAAAACTTGGCCCGATGCAATGTTTGTCAGAGAGAAGTTGCGTCCAAAGGGGGAATACTAGCAACATCACCAAGCGCTTGGAGCGTGTGCATAGTATAAAGCTAAAGGAGAGTGGGCTGTTTGATTGCTATAGCAACACGAGTAAAGTTAGCAACCCAGCTAACACTAAAGACTGCAGCACTGTGGCCAGGGCACCCGTTTTTTTTCTGCTATGTCAAGTCACGGTAAGTTTTTTGTCTAGTTTGTAGTCAGCATGGGTCTGTCTGTACATGCAGTCTGTTGGGCAGCATGAAGCAGTTTTGCCATCTCCTTAGCTTTCTTTTTGCCTCTGAGAAGCATTTGTAATGCATTACTTCTATTCTGATGAAGCTTTATTAATACTTTGTGGTAAAAAAAAAAAAGGTAGAATCTTTTAATGTCTTGTAAAGTCTTTATTTTTTACACATAATTACGTGTTGTAGTATCGATAACAGTATGGATAAGTATCGATACCGATAAGGAGTATCAGTATCTGTATCAGTATCTATAAAATCATAACGATATACATCCCTAGTTTTAAATTTATCCACTCAAATTGTGTGTTTTTGGGCACTCAAAATGGCTTATCCATGCCTACGAAATGCCTGATAAAAACGTTCATGTCAATGATATATCATAGGGGACGCCTTCTTTGGTCAGAAGCTCTCAGTGGTACCAGCTTTAGACTGGATCCTTGCAATCCTCCAATCTTAAATAAAAATCCATACACCCCTCCCCAGTGTGAAGCCAGCCTTGTGCTTTTCATTATCGTCATTTTTGATCATCTTAAAGAGCATTTGTTGATTCTCCTGATTGCAGAGCATACGGTTCATAGCAGCATAATGGCCTTACAATAGAAACAGCAATGGAAAGTGTAATTTTTCATCATCACCCACCTACTTAATGATGGACTCCATCTGCCCCCAGAGCTGGAAATGAACTCTGAGAAAACTCGCCTGCAGGAAATTACAGCGTAGTCAACAATGCACCATTTAAAAGTGAGAGAGTCCACCATTGCAATCTATTTGTGTTTTAATTACAGTGGATGCCCAAGATAGTCAAATGAGATGCTATTCAAGGCCATCGAGGTCCACTAATGGGTATAATTTAGACGAGCAGAAAAGATTTGATTGTGCAGCACATTGCCTGAATTTGAACTTTGTCTTTCTCTTTGTGGTGCAGGCCGGCTGAGGCTCTCAGTTTTAGATAACAGCCTCTTTCTCAGCGTTTCCCACAGCAGTCATATACCACACTCTCAGCGGGGGAGAGGAGTTATAGAGTGTGATAAGTGGAGTGCGATCCTGAACAAACACATGAAGCCAGGTGAACTCTGCCTCACTTTGATTCATGCAAAAGAATGAGATCTTTCAGGGTGTTTTAGTAGTTTAACATGTTTTCACTATAAAAGCATGAGCTCAGAGAGAAAAATGTCAACATGGACTGTCTCTTATCTGTTTTATTTGACTTTTATTCAAACACTGAGATACAAAAGTCTCTCTTGGCATGGACAAGCTTCTATATCAGGAAGACCAACGTAGCTTCTCATGAGTACCAGACACAGTAATGTGCACGGAAATTCAGTCTAGGGATAATCTGAATGCAACACAGAACGCTGAGCTCAGCACTTACAGTAAAGATGCCAAGGAACTGGTGGGGAAGACCAGGTGTACCGTGGGGCTTATATCCCCCCACATTATTGCTACACAACATGGTCTACAACTAAACAAAATCACGGCCTTTAAAATTCTCATATTAAGCATTTTTTTAAGATGAGCTGCCCCTTTGTGGCTTTTAACACACACTAGCCATTCAACACCTTACTCATGTGTATTTCCAAGAGCTCAAATCATCTGTTTAGTGCTGGCACTCTGTGCCATACTTAGGTATAGTTTATTTCTCTGGCCCTCACAGAGAGGTCAGCTAATAGAAGTAATCCAATGCCAAAGGCATCTTTTTTATTTTATTATTTATTTAACCTTTATTTAACCAGGAGAACCTCCATTGAGATTAAAAATCTTGTTTGCAGGAGTGTCCCGGCCAAGACAGGCAGCAGCATACAAAGTTACAGACATAAAACAGTTTCAGACACAAACATCAACCAGTTAAGTCAGAGTCACAGAGCAGAAAATTTTCAGTCAAAGCATTTACAGCCTTCCTCTAAAGCCTTTAATCTGCATTTAACAAAGATTTAACCCTTTCATGCATGAATTACTAAATCGCAAAGGAATATTTTTTTCAAAGCTTTATTTTACTTTCAAACAAGTTAAAAATCATGGCCATTTTTTTCAGCTATATTTTTAAGTACTCTAACATCTGTCCCCTTCATCATGCATCATAATACAGTGGAACTGAATAAGGATCCACAAACACATCTTACAAACATTTATTAAGAGTAAATAAAAGAAAAAGGTAAATTTGAAGTATATATTGTTGTTGTTTAATTTAACCATTTATTTGTTAATTACACCAATACTTATAATAAAAAATCTGAAATTATGTGAGATCAAAATACCAAATTTGCCCTCTGTTGGCTGTTTTGAATTTTGGATGCAATACCTCTATATGGTTAAAAAAAGTGTGCAAAGATAATATTTATATGAAACTTGAGATAAGGATTTGGGAGATTAGTTTGGCATGGTAATGCAACGTAAAGGGTATAAAATTTATTCCAAACATCTGTCTGCTGAAGTGAACAGCTCTAAAAGACACACCCTTTCTTGTAGCAGATTCCAGTCTGCAGGAGCAGCAGGTCTGAAGCTTCTTTTACCTCGCAGACAAACTTTGAGGACAGATAGCAAGAGTAGATTTTGTGACTGAGTCACAGAATGAAGACAGTAGCTTCCAGAACTTTTCACATGAATATAGTTACTCCAGTAAGATGGAAGCAGGCCAAGAATAGCCGTGTAAATCAGGATGTGCCAATGATTCAGTCTACGAATGTACAGAGAGTATTGGATGGTATTTTTTCTTCCTTTTTAACAATCCGTTCACATTTTACTCAAAAACACCACAGATGCATTAAAGTTAGTGAGTAAAACAGATCTTTTTCCATTAACAAGCAATTTAAAGTGTTTGTAACCAACTTATAGAAGAATTTGTCCACAAATGATGTCACAGCAGCTGATCTGCATGTGGATGAGGATTATTGTTGATCCAAAACAAGATAGAGAGATGAACAACACCAACATCAACCTTACCAATGAAGATGACAACTTTAAAGGCTTAAATTTAACTAAAGAAACCATTTTAAGTGAGTAAGCTAAAGGGAATCAGAGATGCCTTAGTTTACAGTTGCTCAAGTGAGACACTAACTTTCCCGCCCCCAAAAGTTATAATCCTGAATGAGTGGAGTGTTGAAAGGCTGTGTTTGATCAATCATGCTCAGGCTTGTATCTATGGCCCCAGTGTGAGAGCATCCTGAAGGTTTTGTCTCTGTTGCATCGCTCAGTGACCCCACGTTTGCATGAAGCGTTGTCTCCTAGGTTGCTCAAATCAAGTTCAGCGTGAAAACACCTTTAGAGGTTGAGAGTTTAAAGATGCTATGAGGAGAATCTATTACACAGCGACATTAAGACTCTGCTACCCATGAACACGCGGCAACTGTCGTAATGCTGCGTTCCAGTAACCTCGGAACTGGGAGTGACATCATCTCCGACTTATCAGCGTTCCAGTTGAACTCAGAAAAAAACATGCCGATCTACCAGGCTATTGTTAGCTGTTGTTAGCACACCCTGTGTTGTTGTTCACAAATATCACATGAAGAATGTGATTATCACTATGGCAGCATTTTTGTGAACATAAGTCTAACAATACTATGTATACAGCTGATCTAGAGCGACACACCCCAGTCAGAAGTGCAAATAAATGGATTATTACAGGAGCTAAATAACCGTTCACACTGGGGGCATCCATCTTCCAATGTCAACTCGGGGTTGACGAGGTTTCACCGAGTTCCCAGTAGGAAATTTCGACTTTGGGGGGCGTTCCAGTTGCAGTTTCCTACTCAGAACTCAGAAATTCCTACTCCTGGCTACAACTGGAGTGCACCAAAAGACGTGACTGAAGCCAAAGCGTGCGTTTGTTGTGATAAATTCAGCTCGGACCTTCCTCAGAACTCTGCATTGCTTTACAACTTCTTTTTTCAACAACTTACAGGATGCAAAGCGACGAGGTAATGTATCTCTTCCTAGTTACATAGCGGTAGTTTTTGATGTGTGACAACAAGCAATTTTTGGAAAACTTAGTATCGTAGTTTTGTAGCCGGCTATACATCGCTACTTACAGCCCGGTGCTCTAAGACGTGTCCGAATAATATAAATTTCCCGAAGTTGAGTATCCAGGCCAGTCCAGCCCTGTCCAGCCCGACCGGAAGGCAAGGAATAGCATTTATAGATAACCTATTTTGATGCTATAAAACTCATCTTAAAGTGTGTATTACGATCAGGTATATATCTAAAAGGGAGACTTTTTTGTAATTACTTAGAAACTCCTCACAGTCTCTTTAAAAGTCGTAAAAACTAAATACATGAGCCCAATTTCACAACAAACAAACAACAAATGGACTCTTGAGACATGAATGTTAGTTTACTGGAAGAAAGTCTCGATCAGCCCTCTTTGTACATTAAAGGGTCTCTGCTGTTAAGAGACAAAGGCTTCTAATATCAGTTAATCCAAACTGTGGAAACATTTATTTTTGTATAATTCAGATCTACTCTTTATGTCAAGCTGTGAATAGTAACTCCATACAGCGTGCTATGGGTAAAGCCATACTGAAACACACCAACAGGATGGCTCTGTGTGTGTGAGGCTGTGTAAGTGTGTATGTGTACATGTGTGGCCTGACCTATTCCAAGATGGATGGTGTCCTTGCTGGTACAATTTAATTCCAGGCTGACCCCATAAATTTCCTCAACATATTAAATCTGGGTTAATTACAAGTGCATGCTTTTCAGCGGCCCCTGGAAACAATCCTGGCAAGAGGTGGAACTAAACTGTAAAAGATGTGAACTCGAGCTCAGTGAGGTCAAATTCTTCAACCTGTAGATGATTTTTCTCTGCATGACTTCATACATTTAAACCAAAGACACAGCTGATATCATGATGTTTACACTCACTTCACTGACATTAAAGGTTTATTTCAGCTTATTCTGACCCTGTCTGAAGTACAACGTACAAATAAAGGCAGATGACACTGCACTCATGTGTTATTTTCTTTTCTAGTCTGTGGGTCGGGGATCGTACATACTGCTATCAAATACAATATGCAGTACTGCTACATATTGTGAAGTAAGTGTAGGCAGGACTAATCAGACACAGGTGAGACAGGGACAGAAACATCAGGGAACAAAATGAAACATGAGGAGCACAAGAAACACAAGGTTAACTCCTACTCAATAAAATCAAGCATTAGCAAAATTTGACAAGAAAATTCACAACTTTGTTTTGTGAGGTTTTCATTTCTGTTAGTGAATTTTTCAAGATAAAGTTATGAAGAATTATCAAATAAACACATAACATAAATCATTTTAGATTCTAAAAATACCCATGAAATGCTCATATAGGGCTCTCATTTCGTAGACCAGGCGCAAGCGCAGGCGCACCTGCCTGCGCCGGCCTTCACCGCGCGGACTGGGTGTGACCTGCACACTTTGCAAGTTTCCTGCAGTGCCAAGAGAGGCGCACTCATGGCGCAGAGGAGCGCGTCCACGCCCACGTCTCTGCCTCTCCGCGCAAATGTCAGAGTAGGAGGAGAATAGACGTGAGTGGGATTAACACAGCCGATCGTTGTCTTCATCAATCAAATGAGCACCTCTCCTCACCTTTAAATGCCTTGCAGCTGAGGCGCAGCGTCTGATTGGTCTGAATTATCCCTGCCACCGCGGAAACAGTGTGCTGGAAAGACCCAGCAGTGGAGACGCTTCCCTTCAGCAGGAGAATGGACAGCGGGGCACGTCAACGTGTGGGCCAGCTCCCGGGACAGATGTAATCTGTTCTTTTGTCATTAATAGGAGTAAAAAAAATAAGAGACAGTTTCACACCCGCTGGCTTATCCATTCATAATACTTGAGATCCACCTGCACTCCTGGTTTGTCATCGCCAAATAGCAGAGCCTTTAGTGATATACTGTATACTCTCCCAGTGTCTCCTCCTCATCCTCCTTGCAATAATGTACTCCATCTTTTTAGATCACGTTAAAAATAAAGACTAAAATAGAGGAATATGGGAAATCATGGGTAAATCCTGAGTGACATACATTTATTTTCTTTCCTTTTTCTTCATCTTTTTCTCCCTCTTTTCTTTGAATTTAATGAAATGAGAGAAGCCAGATATATACTCAGTATCAGATGTTAAGTCTGTTTATTGTTGACTTGTAAGATGTGCATCAAACTTCCAGCTGCTGTCAGGTTAAGTTTCCATGACGACAAACGGCTTTAATCCGACATCAGATGTGACGGGACAATTAAAATAGATACAAATGTATATGCTGGTTCAGACGGTTACATTAAATAGTGATTGCTGTGATTGTTTATTGCATTAAAATGTGCCTGACACTCTGGAAACCTGCCTCTGAGGCGTGCGCACAGGTGCACAGGACTCTAGGTTGAGAGTTTACTGAAATCTTAGTTTGTTTGTGGTTAAACTGCAACACAATAAAATATACAAAATGTTACGATTAAATCAAATTAAATATATGCAGCAACACTGGTTACACCTTTTTTTCCCCCTTTTCCTGATGACGTATCTGTTAAGTTCCTAACAAAATATTAACTAAGCAACACATTTCTTTCTTTTACAGGATACTCTGACAGTTAAAGCTGGGGTTAGCGATTTGATTTAGATACACTTTTTGTAATACTGGTTAAAATGGTCTTTATGACCCGATGGTAATCAACTCATAATGTGTTCTTAAAACAGAGTGAAAAATATCCGCTATCTACAGCAGGAGTAAAACAGGGAAAACACCAACCAATAATCATGCCGGGACACCTGTTTTTAAACCAATCAAATCCCGTTGCCATTCTGCCCGCCTACTGCGCATGCATTTTCCCGGCGTGCACAGACTCAGTGCATGTAGCCGAGCTCATACGTATCAGAGTCCGCAGGAGAATGCTTACCTTTCAAGTTTTGTCTTTGAAAATAAGGGAAGCCCGCCGTGAGCCGCCCCACAACCCCAACCAAGCTCCAGTATCCCTCACATTTTAAGACAGGTGTACAAGAAATCTAAAATAAACTCTTTGTTTTTCTAAGTTTGTTCTGCTGCTCTAATATCGCGATAGCTGCCACCCAGGCTACTGCAGGTGGACGTTCTCGCGAGGCTTTTTCTTCTTCTTCGGTTTTACGGTGGTTGGCATCCATCATTTTGGAGCATTACCGCCCCATTCAGGCTAGAGACAGAGTTCAGTTTGGAGAGGCAGAGGAATGTTTTTATTATTATATCATCACACGGGAGATTTACAGGAGAATACTGATACAGGAGGACGGCGGGAAAGAGGATAAAATACGGAAAATACGGTAGTTTCATGGCCAAAACAGGAGATTTGACAGCTATGTGGAGAATGGCAGAGGAACTACCTATACCCCGATCAACATCGAGCTGTGAGTACTAAGTAACTTTACATGTTTGTTTGGTGTTTTCTTACCGCTGACTGAGACATGACTTGGTGCAGTGTAAAACAAACATGTTGTGCTGAGGGTTTGGAGTGCATGTGGGGGGGGGGGGGGGGGTTAGGCGGAGCCCTGAGGAGATGCTACTTTCAAATTCATGATAGTTTTCCAAAATCGCCAACCCCAGCTTTGAGTTCCTAACAAAATATTAACTAAGCAACACATTTCTTTCTTTTACAGGATACTCTGACAGTTAAAGCTGGGGTTGGCGATTTGATTTAGATGCACTTTTTGTAATAGGCGGAGCCCTGAGGAGATGCTACTTTCAAATTCATGCTAGTTTTCCAAAATCGCCAACCCCAGCTTTAAGTAAGAGCATCAACACAGTAAACAATAATCATGGTTTATACATAAACACCACACACAACGTGGATGAGGCTTAACACTGAAATAAATCTGCTATGTTATTAGTGATAGCCTGTTAGCATTAGCCCGTAAGCATTGTTTGCCAACTAGAAAATATATAGATGAATTGTTTTTACTTGAATGCGCTTTTAACAACCTTAAACATAATGAGCTTCAAATCAGCTGTACTAACTGACGGATCTACTCCAGGGTTCAGACAACAACACTGCGTTGAAGCACAGTCTGCATGTGTCACGTAGGCCACTTCTCAAAGCGGGCCTTTTTTTTTAATTTTAAGGCGTAATGCCCTGACATGCCACTAGGGGCCGTGGAACACCACAACACAGACGCCAAGAGGAGTCAGAACATAGTTTTTTGAGTAGTTTTAACATATAACTGGGTTAATGATAAGGTTTTTATGGCCCATGTGGCTGCTACCAGTCTCTTGATTTCTCCTCCACAAAAAGTTATTTTATTGTCACTCATATTAACCAGTACCATGGGCCTCTAGCAACCCCACTTCAAAAAAACCTGAACTGACCCTTTAACGGGTTGATGTCATTTTACTGAGTTCCAAACAGAAACTTCTTGTTTTCTGGTGTTGGAAGCTCCAGTATTTTCTCAGCCACGTTATGAACAGCACGGGACCTCAGCTGGTCATACAGTCATCTTTAAGTGGAAGTAGAAATAAGAAACAGGTGTGCACATTGTGGCTGTTGAATTAGTTGAATGTCAGAGTTCTTTCTTTTTTATGCTTTGTTTTCCTAAGATTACCACAACCTGTGATGAGGCCAACCAATGAGACATTCACATCTGTGGCTGATTACTCTGAGTAGCAACACATTGTACGAGACGGCCCGGCACTAAGCCAGCTCAAATGATATAACCATTAGTAATCTTCTATAACACAATGGTTTATAGGCTATCATTTCAACTGTTTAATGGGTCAGAAGCTGTAAAATAAGGTAAATTCACAAATACAGCATGCCAAATGAAACATTACACTTTAAATGAAGCCAAAGTCACAGGAAAAAGTGAGATGCTTTGGATCTTTGCACTCTATTGAGCCTAATGTGATGCAGCTGGATATACTCTGAATGTGATCTAATTCAAATGGCGGTTTGGTGTCAATTAGCTGTGGCATGTCTGCATCATACTCAACCTCTTCAGCCTTTGTGACCCTGAAAAACATGCCATAGTGTATCAATTTGTTCTTCTGCAACCACGCCTTTAAAACTTCTCTGAAGCAAAAGTAAAGTCACATTGAGAAAGAGGAATATTTTGGAAAGCCTGTGCCTCAAAAGAAGAATAATGACAAACAGATAAATAATGCAACAGCTCAGCAGGCAGTGCAGATTAGAGAGAGAACAGAAAACAATCTGCTTATTGCTTACAAGTCAGACTTTTGTTGAGAGAAGGCTTTGCACGCGAGAGACCAATGGCAAAAGAATACATAAAGGAGTAGAGGGAATAACAAGAGGAGAGTAGGAGGAACATGAGGGAAAGATGGCTGTCTGTGCTGCAGATCAAACATGGTGTTTGTGTTTGTTGTTAACTCATTACCGTAATAGTCTGGACCACACCTGAGATCAAGTCAAATCAACAGACATCTGGCTGTTTTAGATTGTTCAAAGTAAACAAGGAGAGAAGGTTTAGTTTTTTCATCTGTGGTAAGAATTTATCTCAAGTGAACACAAATTAATGAGTTTTCATAAGAATCTGAACACACTGTTCAACATTAAGGGCCCTGCCTTGACAGTTTGAAACGTGTTGTCTAAAGGTGTGCTGGTCTGCATTTTTATCAGGGGTGGACAGTAACGAAGTAGATTTACTTGAGTACTGTACTTAAGTGCATTTTTTGAGTATCTGTACTTTTCTTGAGTTTTTTTTTTTTTTTTTTGGAACTTATGACTTTTACTTCACTACATTTAAAAGACAAATAATCTGCTGTTCACTCAACCACTATAAATGGCCTTGTTACTCGTTACTTTTAGGTACTGTTATGAAGTCAGTGGATGAAATTTATTTTCTCTTTTAAAATGTGATTTGTTCAAGTGGTGTTATCTATACCTTGTACATCCTGTTCCACACTCCAGTCCAGTTGGTGGCGGTAATGCACTTTTGAGTTGGTTTGCCAACCAGAAGAAGAAGAAGACGCGCATGTGCTACTGTAATCGGGCCTGCATCTGAAATCTCCAGTATCAGCACTTCGATACAAGCAGTTCATTCCACTTTATGTATTTTTCTATTTAATTCAGTTGTAGAATATGCCTATGTTTTAGTTAAACGCAGTGGTTATTTTGCAATTTAAAAATATATGTTTTTTGTTTTTTATTGGATTTATTTAGGTTACTTTCCAGGGTCCTTAAATTTATTTTGTATTTATTTTATTTTAACTGTAGTATATTCTTATGTGTAAAGTTGAATCTATTTAACCTATTGATTAATAACAAATTGGTTAGTTTTACTCACTATTGCTGACTACTATTCTCTGTTTGAGTAATCTCACCTGATCAAGCCTTTTCTTACAGTCCATACTACAAAATAAGTAATAAAAGCCTGTTTGATTCCTGCTGATGTCGTATCAGATTGATATCGGTATTGGCCAATACTCTGGCTGCAATATCGGTATCGTATCGGAGGTGTAAAAGTTGTATCGGGACACCCCTAGTTAGTGATATTTCACTGTCTTAAAATAATGTTTGGTTATTAATTAATACAATCTTTACTGAGAGACAAACAAGCATCGCAGTTCATTTTTTGTCTTTTTTTGCACTGTTTGTCCTTTTGTTGATTCATTAGTGTTTCAGTCTGCATTTCCATGGGCTTTGTAGCACATTTTCAAACTCTGTATTCGACATGATCTATAAGCAGGTCAGTGCATTCTGTAGATTGTTTCAGTCATTACGTTCTGTAAGGTCAACGGGAAAATGTACTTTTAATACTTGAGTATTTTCAAAAGCAGGTACTCCAGTACTTTAACTTAAGTAAAAATTTGACTTGTATTGGAGTAGTATTTGAACATGAGTATCTATACTTTGACTTGAGTACTGGCATGGAGTACTTTGTCCACCACTGATTTTTATATTTGGAGGAAGTACAGCCCTGGGTCAAAGCCAGTCTCAAGGCACAAATAGGATGGATTATATTCCATGATATCAGTGTGCTATGGCCATAACAGAAATCAAACCTTTCAGAGAGTCAGCTCCTGTTCAGTCTCTTAGCAGGGTCCTTGCCAGCTTTGTCTTCGGCCCCATCCACACCAAAACAAACCGAGGTCTAAACACACACGTTTCTTGCTGAATCTGCGTATCATCCATACGAAGACGGCGTTTTGGGGGTCTGTAAGCGATCATTTTTGAAACCAGGTGCCAGAGTGGAAAGATTTTGAAGTGCAGTATACACAACTCTGTGATTACTGGCTCTCCGCAACTTTTCAGATACTCTTATGTCATAGTTTCATATCTTCATTGACACGCATGCGCCACATAGGGCAATGACAACAACAATGGCGGCGTACGGTGTAGCATATGTGCTGATGAAGCTAGTGACCCTACTATCCCTGTAGCAGCAAAATCTCCTTCTTCTCAATATCCACCGAGTTGAACAAACAATTGTCGAGGACACATTACGGCACTTTATGATCACTTTATCACAATCTCTGTTGATAACTTTTGATGCAAGTGCGCATGCCCACTGTTTTTTTTTTTTGTCTGTTTCCTCTTGTTTCTGTCATATCGTTACAGCGCCCCTAGAGGTCTGGCATGTGTTTATGTTTTTTCATGCCTATTGAGTGCATTCATGTAGACCAGCGGTCAGCAACTAACGGCCCGTGGGCCAAAACTGGCCGGTCTCCAATAATATCTGGCCCGCTAGAAGAAATTGAAAATCTGATTTAAAAGGGGCAGGGACGTGCCGGCCGTCAGGGAAACCGTGAAAGCTCCCGAATGGCCAGCACACCTAGACGGCCGCCAACCGCAGCGCGCGCCACTGAAAATATCAATCAGCAGCCACCCCCAGTCGGACGAACACAAGCCACCGCAATCGCGAACATCACGGCCGTGCAGCTGACAAAATAAGACAGCCGGCGGCCACAGCGCGATGCCTTGTGTTCGTCAGACTGGGGGAGGCTGAAAATATGAATCAGCACCACTATCACCCTACGCCCCCAGCTCTGATGAACGACATTCGGCCGGTCTGGCCCAAAAAATTCCTGGGCAGATTTTCAGCCCCAGCACGTCCCTGAGAAGGACTATTTAAAAAAAAAAAAAAAGTACAATTATTTAGCTGCTATCACAAAAAACAACAATCATAGCCCAATCCTGAAAATCTTTTTTATAAATCTTTATTACAGTTGGGCTCAAAGAAGTGGTTATTTTCAAAATGGAAATTACTGACATTTTTATTAAATGTGTGGAGGAAAAAATATAGTTGGCTATGGCACATTTATGATGACTTAAAGACAGCAGCTTTATTATCACCAAGTTACTATTATAAGCAGTTTTATAACACAGCCACAGTGGAGCTAAAGCAGTAATAACACACTTAAAATTTGAGAAATAAAGTACTTTATTTAAAACAAATTACTTTCCTAAATTAGCCTACATTTTGTATTCACACGATACAAAAGTAGCCTATAGATAAGGGAATTTAAAAAAAAAAAAAAAAAAGAGAGAGAGAGAAAGAGAAAGAGAGAGAGAGAGAGAGACAGAGAGAGAAAGCAAACATGTTTCTGATTGATGTGATGTTTTGGCCCACCATTCAGTTGCTCTGGAAAATTTTGGCCCAAGGCAAAACTTACCTGCTGACCCCTGATGTAGAAGCACACATTTTTCTGAGACGCCTTTGTCTTTATGACGATTGTTTTTGAAGCTGTGAAGTGTTTTGTCTTTGTGTGGATGGGGCCTAAATCAGAGGTCATCTACCACTCACTTGTCCGCAGGTAGAGTCCTGAAGGTGATGGTAAGGCTCCCAGTGAGCCCTGATCTCACCATTATGGAGTGTGTCTGGGATCACATGAAGAGACAGAAGGACTTGAGCCAGACTACAATCGACTGTGGCAAGAACTCCAAGATGCCAAGAACTCCCTCAAAAACTGTTCATAGAAGAAATGATGCTGTCTATAAGGAAAGTTTGGTGACAGAAAATATTAAATTGATTTAGACTTCTCTTGCAATTATTCTTTTTGGGTATTAATGCTTGTAGTTATTGAAACATTCTTATTTTAAAGCATGTTTTTCACCCTTGCATTGAACATTTGCACAGTACTGTAGGTTTGCAGCACAATGGATCTGACCTGAACGAGTTAAAAAGACATTTCTCAGTCAGCTTCTCGAGTTATTTCTGTGAGCTGATTTGCCTACTTGCTCTAAATCCCACTGACCCAGCTTTCTTAGACTAAACTGCCTAAAAGGAGCAAAATACCAGACTACTTTAAGTCTGAGGAACATTAAGATACAGAGGTATGATTATCAGGTGTGTTTAAATGTGTCTGTGTAGGTTGATGTTTCCATGCACATGTATTTCCCACATTGAAATCTGTATATAAACTGTACTTTGAGTCTGTTCTGGTCTCCGGTGGTCTGTTTGTTGGTTCGTACCTTTGCCTTTAAATGTGTGTGTTTGTCAAACAGAAAGCAGTCCACTCAAATTCAACCGCTTTGGCTTCAAAACTGCTCCATCACTGTCACAGCTCCCAGCAACACAGCAACAGTTTGGAGCCCGTCTGGCTACTGACTCTCTCTCTCTGTTTGGTTGCCAGATCCAGGGTGGTCCGCACCACGACTTATCCCTCCTCTGCAGCCATTGTTGTTGGGAGGAATATGCAGATTCAGAAGGATGACTTCACTACACAGTCCACCAATGCTCTCCTTGTTTTTCTCCCTTTTCATCTCAGTGTGGAAAGTGTTGTTATTTTAATTTGTTTTTCTGTTTGATCACCTGCCTTAGGACAACGGATGAAATTTAGCTATTGTGCTAATTCCTGCACATTTACAATGACGTGTATAATGAAATTGTTGATTGATGGGCACTATCCTAATCAACTAAATAAATTAATAATAATAATAAAGTCACTGCTTAAACAAATGATGGGAAAACCTTTTAAATGCATGTCTCAGCAACTTCACATGGTAGCTGCATGTGAGTGTACACTGTAACTAATTTTTGTGAACTTCACAGTATTTTAGCACAAAACTCTACAGTCACCTACTGTAAAAAAATAATTGTAAATTGATGTAAATGGCAATGAACCTTTGGAAAACATACTAATAGAGTTACCTGCTGTAAAAAATTGATGCAGTGAATTTCTGAAAAGGTCTCAGGAAAACTGACCAATAGCATCAAGGTTTCTTTTAGTTCTTTCTTTTCAATTTTTGGGCAAAACTAATGTTTCAGTTAATGTATTAATTGGATAAAAATGAATGTATGTGTTCATATTGAGCACTTTGGGTATTTTTAAAATATCTTGCTCATAATGAAGGTAAATATGCTGTTAATTGAAACACAGTAATGAAACCTTGAATAAAAATACAGTTTTCAAACTATTAAAGAAAATAGAGTAATTATGGAAGACTATATTCTCAGATGTAGAGATGATTACATGGTGTTAAGTCCTCCATCAGACCCTCAACATGAACAATTTTCCAGGTCATCATCTTCTCATTTAAATCAGTTAATCGCTTAAATTAGTTAATCAGGATTGTAATAACGAGTGTTCGGGCTCTAAGTGAGTATTTTTCTTGAGAGCAGCAGACATGAACGGGTCATATGTTCAACCTGAGGACGGCTCAGACAGTCAAACATGGAATTGGCCAGTTATGTGGAAAGAAGTCAGGTCCAATTAAATGACCACACAGCCTGAACTGGGGAGGTTTTAGTGTGGAACAGCCCTATCAGTACAGCTCATTTTCCAATACACACAACCCACATGAACTCATGATACACATCCACAGTAGACCACTGTGCAATATATGCAGAAATGTGCAAACTGTCAAGAAGAATTCGTTAAATACATTCAGTGGTTTTGCATGGGATCATAGCTGAGTGGGCTGTGAGCCACAGAGAACTACACTGAACTACATAATATTCTGACTGAATGATTAATTATTTAAGGACAAAGGATTTCTGTTGGCTGTTTTATTCGCTTTTTATGCTGCTATTAGAAATGTGTATTACTGTGAGACAAAGAAGGATAAAGATAGAAAAGGATTTATATTTGACTCTTAAAAATCACCAGAATTATGTTAACAATCAGAATCAAACTTCTAATTTTGATCATACACTCTAGTGCTACTTTATCATCAACTGGCGGCCCCATTTGGCCCTCAGAATATTACCAAATTCAGGAAATGTAAGGGGGAAAACCATGTTGTGGCTTTAAGGGCCACTTCTTGTCATTAAATCCCCATAATTGAGAACACAAGCCCCAAAACCATTGTAACTGAAACCAATTTATAAGGAATGACTTCATGTTTGATCTTTCTTCGCCAGTGTTTAATGAGAGAATCAACTATAATAGAGTCAAAACCAGAGAGCGAAAACTTGGCCAGGAAGAAGTAGTCACAATGTCTTAGATCCTGTCCACAATGAGACATGAATGTTTTGGTGTTGAAAAATTCTTCTCTAAACTTAGAATTGTTTTATGAAATGTGTCTGTCCACATAAAAACACTATTGTATATACACTATAATGCCAAAAGTATTCACTCACCTGCCTTGACTGGCATATGGACTTAAGTGACATCCCATTCCTAATCCATAGGGTTCAATATGACGTCGGTCCACCCTTTGCAGCTATAACGGCTTCAACTCTTCTGGGAAGGCTGTCCACAAGGTTTAGGAGTGTTTATGGGAATTTTTGACCATTCTTCCAGAAGAGCATTTGTGAGCTCACACACTGATGTTGGACGAGAAGGCCTGGCTCTCAGTCTCTAATTCATCCCAAAGGTGTTCTATCGGGTTGAGGTCAGGACTGTGTGCAGGCCAGTCAAGTTGATCCACACCAGACTCTGTCATCCATGTCTTTATGGACCTGCTTTGTGCTCTGGTGCACAGTCATGTTGGAAGAGGAAGGGGCCAGCTCCAAACTGTTCCCACAAAGTTGGAGCATGGAATTGTCCAAAATGTCTTGGTGTGCTGAAGCATTCAGAGTTTCTTTGACTGGAACTAAGGGGCCAAGCCCAGCTCCTGAAAAACACCCAACACCAAACTTTACACTTGGCACAATGCAGTCCCACAAGTATGGTTCTCCTGGCAACCTCCAAACACAGACTGGTCCATCAGATTGCCAGATGGAGAAGCGTGATTGGTCACTCCAGAGAACGCGTCTCCACTGCTCTAGAGTCCAGTGGCGACATGCTTTACACCACTGCATCCACGCTTTGCATTGCACTTGGTGATGTGAGGCTTGGATGCAGCTGCTCAGCCATGGAAACCCATCCATGAAGCTCTCTGCACTGTTCTTGAGCTAATCTGAAGGCCACATGAAGTTTGGAGGTCTGTAGAGATTGACTCTGCAGAAAGTCGGCGACCTCTTCTTACTATGCACCTCATCATCCGCTGACCCCGCTCCGTCAGTTTACGTGGCCTACCACTTGGTGGCTGAGTTGCTGTGGTTCCCAAACACTTCCACGTTCTTATAATCCAGCTGACAGTTGACTGTGGTATATTTAGGAGCGAGGAAATTTCACGACTGTTTTTTATGCACAGGTGGCATCCTATCACAGTTCCACACTGGAATTCACTGAGCTCCTGAGAGTGACCCATTCTTTCACTAATGTTTGTTAAAGCAGTCTGCATGCCTAGGTGCTGGATTTTATACACCTGTGGACATGGAAGTGATTGGAACACCTGATTCTGATTATTTGGATGAGTGAGCGAATACTTTTGGCAATATAGCGTATGCCAGGCATGTCAGCAGTGCTGTAACACCACCACAGACATCCACTAAAACCAGAGAAGAAGACATGAAGCAACAAGATGTGGCATATGCAGTTCTATAAAAAGCTGTTTCACATATGCAAAAACTAAACTAAGAAAAATGAGGGACAGGACCCAAATACAGATACTAAAGGAACTGTGGGAAGTTTCTAAGTAATTACAAAAAAGTCTCACTGTTAGATATATGCCTGATCAAAATATGCCCTTTAAGATGAGTTTTATAGAATCAAAATAGGTTATCTATAAATGCTATTCCTTAGCTTCACGGTCGGGTTGGACAGGGCTGGGCTGGCCTGGATACTCAACTTCAGGAACAAGACAATTAAAACTAGAGTAAATTTATATTATTCAGACACGTCTTTGAGCACCGGGCTGTAGGTAGCGATATATAGCCGACTACAAAACTACGATACTATGTTTTTCAAAACTTGTTTGTTGTCACACATCCAAAACAACCGCTATGTAACTAGAAATAGATCCATTACCTTATTGCTTTGCATCCTGTAAGTTGTTGAAAAAAGAAGTTGTAAAGCAATGCAGAGTTCTGAGGAAGGACCGAGCTACAACACAACAAACTCACGCTTTGGCTTCGGTAACGTCTTGTGGTACATTCCAGTTGTAGTCAGAAGTAGGAATTTCCAAGTTCCGAGTAGGAAACTGCAACTGGAACGTCCCCCGAAGTCAGAATTTCCTACTGGGAACTCAGTGAAACCTCGTCACCCCCGAGTTGACAATTAAAGATGGATGCCCCCAGTGTGAACAGTTATTTAGCTCCTGCAATAATCCATTTATTTGCACTTCTGACTGGAGTGTGTCGCTCTAGATCAGCTGTATACATAGTATTGTTAGACTTATGTTTACAAAAATGCTGCCATAGTGATAATCACATTCTTCATGTGATATTTGTGAACAACAACAATGCAGGGCGTGCTAACAACGGCTAACAATAGCCTGGTAGATCAGCATGTTTTTTTCTGAGTTCAACTGGAACGCTGATAAGTCGGAGATGGTGTCACTCCCAGTTCCGAGGTTAGTGGAACGCAGCATTACGACAGTCGCCGAACGTGCTCATGGGTAGCAGAGTCTTTGTGTCGCCGGTAATAGATTCTCCTCACAGTCCCTTTAACAAAGAAAGATTTATTTTTAACTAAAAATCGATAAAAAAAAATAACAAAAACTGATCCTTAACAAAAGATCCACAAAACTAAAAACACAAAGGGAAACGGCAAAGCAGAGAACACAATAGGGTCACAGAGAACATAGAAGATAACATAGGGTTCATGTGGGATTCAAACAGGATAAGCAGGAACAAACTAACACAGAGGAGCAGACAGACAGTTTATACACAGGAGTAATCAGACACAGGTGAGACAGTTACAGGTGAAGTGAATCACAACCAGGAGCAGGAAACACAATGGGAAAGGTGAGACAAGATTGAGTTATTGAAAAGGAAAACATGAATAAAAAATAACAATCCAATCATGACACTCAGTAGCTTCTGCAGCAAAAACTGGACACTGTTTTCCACCACTGGTTTTTTGGATCAGCACATGCGGTTTAATGGAGAGGCAGGGCACTGAGATCATTGTTCCTTTTCCTACTAGTATTTGTTGTAAACACCGAACTGCAAGGGCAGCATCTTGGGATTTATTTACTCTGGGATTAACTATGGGTGATAGTGACTGATCTCACTTTTATAAGACACTATTAAACTTACCGTACATTAGATCCATCAACATTACATTATTGTAATGTTATGTATATTTTGTCTGTCAAGCAAAAACTGTCCCTTGTACAAATGCAGTTAATGAACCCTTTAGCACAGATCTGGACCGACTTTTGTCACAATACTGAATCAGAATCAACAGGCAAAAAGACAAGGTCAAAAACATAATAAAGTGTGAACATTGTGAACAGAGCAGTGTGTTAAACGGCAGAAAAGGAGCAAAATATGGGACCTTTAATAATTACTTATAACTACGCACTTCCTTTGGTCTCCACGCTGCCTTCTTGTCAGCAGGTGCGGTGTATTTTGGGAACTTCTCTTGCCCCTTCCTTTCAAGTGAGGTCCTGATTTTTCTTGATTTCAAGGACTGTGTTGCACTTCCTGTTGTGGAGAATTGGGGCACCTCTTCACTGGAAGTAAATGCACAAAACCAAGGGGTGCAATTGGGATTCACCTTAAGTCTAAGCTTTGTGACACAGAGCATTATCCTAGAAGTAGCAACCAGAAGATAATAAAAAGTGAGTGGAATTGAGCTTGTAACAGTAAATTTCCTTCCAACCACTCCAAGCACATTTGCATCCCAGCTCACACTTGCCCATTTACACCAGTTCACTCTGATGTTGAGTTACTAATCATCAAAGTTTCTATGTATTGTAATCGCCAGAACATATGTTCTCCTTTATACCAATAGGTGAAGCATCTTGCTCAAGGATACATGGACATGTGACAGACCTCGCCCTTCTGATTGATGGTGGAGCACGCTTCCCAACTGAGCAACTGACAGCTTATCCATGCTTTTGTTACCTGTAGACTGGACTATTGTAATTCTTTGTTTTCAGGCTGTCCCATGCTGCAGCACGTGTACTGACTAGAACTGGGAGAAGAGACCACATTACTCCTGTATTAGCTTCTCTGCATTGGCTTCCCATTAAATCTAAAAAGGATCCAAAATGCATCTCCTCACCTATAAAGCTCTCAGTGGACAGGCACCAGTTTATCTTAAAGAGCTTGTAGTGCCGTACAACCCCTCTAGAACATTACGCTCCCAAAATGCTGGCTTGCTCGTGGTACCATCAATCTTTAGAAGTAGGAAGAGCAGGGAGGAAGAGCCTTCAGTTATCAGGTTCCTTGTCTCTGGAACCATTTACCGACCACAGTTTGGGATGCAGACTCCCTCTCTACTTTTAAGGCTAGACTTAAAACATTCCTCTGTGATAAAGCTTTGAGTTAGGGACCAGCTCATAGTCCATAAATAAGTCCATAAATTAGACACATAGTTAAGATGCTATAGGCCTAGACCGCTGGGGGGGATCTGGCACAATGGGCTTTATCTCTCACACTCTCTCTTCACTTCTCCCTTTGCCCCTTTTGTTTGCTGCTGTACTCGTCTCTGGCTCTGGTCTTGTAGGTGTCCTGGGATCCTTGGTGGAGACTGCCTGCTGTTGTGCAGCCACGAAGCCTCAAAAACTAAAATTATAGACATAACACATATTTGGACATTTCATTAGCCACATTCAATTCCCATTATCATTATAGCTGTTAATGTAGATATTGGCATGATCTCCATATCCATGGTTGATACATCTATAGTACCTATTTTTATCACCACATAGACATGAGGTCCCTCTGAAAATGGGATGTCACATCTCAAGAGGGCTTTAATACATTTATACTTAATGGAGACAAATATGGTAGGGATGACCTTGTGGTCTGGGCACCCATGAGTTCATCACTACCATAAATTCTTATTTTCAGTAAGAATATCACTGATTATACTTCTATAAAATGATCATCACAACCATTCAGACATGAGGACCCTCCTGAAAACCAGATGTAGCATCTCAAGAGGCTAACCTCCAATAAATCAGACGACAGGTCTATGGTTCATGGATCTGTCCCTAACTTTAGTTCTTACTTTGGTCCACTTGTGTCCTCTTACCTCCCTTCCTTCACCCTCACACCAACACAGCATCGTGTTGATTTGCTGTTCATCATGAGACTGGGATCCACATTCAAGATTTCCTGCTGCTTAACAGAAGGTTTTTTCTTGAGCCATGATGGAGGGATTCATGATTGGCTATATGGATTCATGTTGGGTGTTGGATGTATATGCTTGTATTTATTTTTTTATGGGTATTTTATATATTTATATATGTATATATGCATATATGTGTATCCATAAAATGAAGAGTTTTATGCTCTATTGTAAAGTGTCTTGAGATAACACTTGTTATGAATTGGCGCTATACAAACAAAGATTGATTGAACTGACAGGATTAGCAGTGTGGTCATAAAGAGATGGACATGGCCAGCAACAATACTCAGGTAGGCTGTGGTGGTACAAAAGGGTTCAAAACATGGCAAGTAAACCACCCACATGATGACCCACCACCAGCAGTCTGACCTGCAGAGTTGACCCATGAATTCAAACCAAATATCTGAATTTTGCAGCAGAAACTGAGCCTCCTCAGACCAGGTCATAGCCTCAGTTTTATGTGATGTGTTCAAACTTGACTGAAAAAGTAAAGAGATATTGATTTTATAAAGGACAAACTTCAGAGAAGTGTCTCCTAATTAGAGTTCTACTCGTAAAGACCCTTCAGTTCATCCATAATTTATGACTGAGCCTGAGCGAGAAGGTTCCAGGACCTTGTAGTGTTTGTGGCCCTCTGTTAGCCAAACTGAATAATTAAAGACAGAGGTTTCCCTTCATTGCCATACAGTTTGTTCTCTGGTCATTTACATAATCAGTCAGGTGGAGACACAAAGGGAAGGTTCTTACAAAACAGCAGCTGCCTGCAGGACTTGGAAGCTTCTTTATTCCTCTGTCCTACAATGTGGCAGCTGGTGAAGGTACACAGCAGCATGTTATGTAAAGTCTCTCTGCTGGCCAGGCATTCATGCTGCTCATCTGGGTCTACTTTACTAAAGTGAGGTAATGTTTTGCAACCCATTCCCCCCAAAACTCTCAGAGCAAATAATTTTGCAATGTCATTTCAAGTGGGGTTATTTTGCAAGTTTTCATTCCAGAAAATGGAAATGGTTCTGTCCTTCGTTTTTAGTATTAGATCCGTGCCAGATGTTTCCCTCATTCTTCATCTTCTCCGCTCAGTCCATCCAGCACTGAAGAGGAAAAGACTCAGAGACGATAAAGAAAACATTGGGGAGGATTGTTTTATTATGTAGAGATTGTGATGGCCCCTGATGAAGTGTTTTTGTGGTAAATGTTTGTTTTTCTTTGTTAAATCCTGACTCCCTTCATCTTTTATAATAGCCCATGAGCCAGGCTGTAACAGGATGGTGCTGGATTTTACTTAATGTCAATATGCCATTATTTCTGAATTCATTATCGCCAATTCAGATACTGATACCAGTACACTTTGGTCAACAGTATGTTTTCCAACTTAAAGGTGTAGTCAGCGATGTGGGAGAACTCGAGTGGAGAGGTTGTTTATAAACAAATTTAGACCCGCCTCTCCCTTCATACCTCACCCCTGGCCCCATCCCCGAAAGCTGATGGGCGTGCATTGTCATGGAAACGGCCGTAGAAACTGCGTAGCTGACTAACGTAGCTAAGGTAACCTCGACTCGTCAGACAACTCGACTGCCATTATTGAAACATCACAACAACAGAACATTCTGGCAGATTAGACAATAAGATGGATGTCCAGCGGCTGTTATTGTTATACGAAGCACCACAAAGCTAATGTTGCTAACCTGTCCAGTAGAAAGATGGCGACATCCGCGTCCGTTTTCAGGTCTTTCAGTTCGCGGAGTTCCCTCCACTGTCGGAAAGCAACATCAATGTTGACCCGGGTCTTCCCTCTTTCATGGTCATAACTCTTCTTTTTCACTTTTCACTCCTCTGACCTTTTTCTTTTGGGCTGTTTTTCAGCCATTGCTACTGCACGTACTGAGTATGATCGCCCCCCGTGATGTGGGGGGGTGTACCCTGGTTTGGTAACTCGGCCCGAGCCACAGTATTTACCTGCTGAAATTCAGAGCCAAGGCTGTGTATTGAAACAGGACTTTTTTTTCAACATGTTGTCAGTGGGGACATCTTGTGGATGGAGAGGAGAAATACGCTGAATTTGACAAATACTGCATTAGATTAGAAGATTAGAAGATTGCTGACTACATCTTTAAAGGTGCTATGAGGAGAATCCATGTCCGGCGACATGAAGACTCTGCTACCCATGAGCACGCGTGGCAACTGTCGGAAAGACTCTGCATTGCTTACCAACTTCTTTTTTCAAAAACTTACAGGATGCAAAGTCACGAGGTAATGTATCTCTTTCTAGTTACATAGCGGTAGTTTTTGATGTGTGACAACAAGCAATTTTTGGAAAACTTAGTATCGTAGTTTTGTAGCCGGCTATATATGGCTACTTACAGCCCGGTGCTCTAAGACATGTCTGAATAATATAAATTTGCTCTAGTTTTAATTTTCTTGTTCCTGAAGTTGAGTATCCAGGCCAGTCCATCCCTGTCTGACCCGACCACGAAGCAAAGGAATAGCATTTATAGATAACCTATTTTGATGCTATACAACTCATCTTAAAGTGTGTGTATTTGGATCAGGCATATATCTAAAAGTGAGACTTTGTTGTAATTACTTAGAAACTCCTTATAGCATGGTCATGGTCTTTGGCACATGCCTTGTACGTAAGATTTCTTTAAAATACACAAACAAAGCAACCGCCCCTGCCCTGTCTCTTTACTCATCATGAGTTTAAGTGTCAGAATAATTCGTATCTTGCAAAGGCATGAAACTGCCTGGTGGTCTACTTTTGAGTTATACTCAAAGCACAGAATGAAAGATAAATCCTTCTCTCATTATTTCATTTTCTGGCCTGGCCCTGACACTTTTCTGTCTTCTAGCTAATAGAAAACATAGATTTCTTTTTCTCCACAACTACAGACTTTGTGTCATGTTGCTTAGCCGTGATAGCGACCAAACAAAAACAGGATTTCTGATTTGTGGCCACTTGTGAGAGAAAGGGTGGAACGGAGGAAGCTGATGTCAGCTTTAGAGATGGATGTCCTCTTCCCAAAGCTCTTGACCCCTTTTTACTGAGACACTGGAAACATTTTGTAAAAGACCAGAGTGGTTTAACAACAGCTGGATCTCAGTGGTCAGGAGCTAAAACTTCATAGAAAAGGACAAATTGTGTAATGGCAAAGACCTACTTTTTAAAGACAATAAAATGATCCTTCCACAGGCCGACAGATACCATGCTTTGTAAACAGAAATAAACAGTCCTTTCATTGGTAAATTTTGTATTCCTCAAAGTAGAAACAGACTCGTGGACGGCTGCCTGTTGTCCAAATGTTTGGCAGTCAGTGTGTTTTTACCACAAGCTTGATGACTCTCAGCTTCCAAGACACAGGCATGGTCACATCTGGAAACAAAGTGCCAACAATGACATGGACAAAAGGGTGGAGCTGGTCACTACATGCCCCCGGACCAGAGCTCAGAGAGAGACTGTAAACAAACACATGCAGAGTGAGGCTGAAGAGCAGTTTTAGATTAGTGGAAGTTATTTAGCACAGTAAATTAACACAAATCGCTCCTGTTTTGATAGTTACAGATCTCATGATTTGACCTGAACAGGATCATCAACCTGCAGATCTTGCAGACTAGATCTGTTTGGTCTTATATGACTAGCAGGATGGACTGTTTCACTCATCCATGATATGTGTATGGGTATAACGGTATATTCAATCAAGTTGCTTTGAGAGACTGATTGGATCTAAGTGACTAGTTTGAAATGTGCTTTAGGCTCGCAGTGATCCAGTCTTCAGTCTTTATTGGCATGAATTTTGTTTTGTTTTAAGCTGAAGTTGTGAAAAACATATGCAAATTCAGATCCACTGGCTCTGATCTCAATGCTGGCCCTTATCACACTGATGGATTAGATTACAACTGTCTTAAATATTGGTAAAATCAAACAATGGTCCTTGAAAAGTAACCTTTAGTGGAGGTTTGGCATTACATTTCTGGGGGTAGGACACATCTAGGTGTGCGTTGGGCATTTGTACAACTATACTCAGCTTATCCACAACATGTTTTAAATTGACCCTGAACATAAATGATGGATATCATCCTTAAACATGTATTGGCAAGATAGTTCATTAATTTTCTTGGGCATTTGTAGATTAAAAAAACATGTTGAATGAACTGATAAGGTACCACAACACACTTTGAAGAGGCTTTATTATATAGCCTAATTAAAATACTAAAAATATTGGTATTGACAGATAATTGCCTAAAAACTGATGACTGGTGTTGGTGAATGTTACTTACTTTTTTTTGTTACTGCACAAACTGACCATAGATATTGCATATGCTGGCTGTGATATTGAAAGGTTTATGTCATCATCACCAAATATCCACTTTTAAAAATTCAAAAACATAATTTATTTAAAGTATATGTTGTTTTCCTTGCTCCAGGTCTGTTGCTAACTTAAATAGACTATCACAATAGAGAAAAAAAGTTCAGTTTTAATGAAATGCTTTGTGCATTTGACTAAGCCATCGGTATTGATATCAATATCATATCAATATGAGCTTTATGTTTTTGGCTGCATATGTCTGTTTGTTTGCCAAAACTACAGACAGACTTTGCTGAAATTCTCAGCAGATGTTGGTAATGGGCCAACTTAAAATTATCAGATTTTGATGCTGATCCAGATAATCACCATTAGTTAAAATTCACTTTTACTCATTATTTATTAGGGCTGGGTCGATACGCTTTTCTCCCGATTCGATTTTTTACGATTTTTTTAGGTGCCAATTCGATTTAAATTGTGATTCTAAAAAATACACATCACATGTGAGTCTGTTTTTAGGATTTATTCAGCAATATATTTTAACCAGCTGTTTATACTCTCTCTTCAAAAGCCTGGACTGCATTTAAAATGGGTTTATTAACACAGACTAAAATGAAGCATTTAAATTTACAAAAAAATTGATTCAAAAATTGTCAAACAAAAAAATCTTGATACTTTAGTGACTTGATGTTTTCTCCCACCCCTATAATTATCTAACTTAATATCATATCAATATAATTCCTAGTGTTAGGTTTGGGTTATTAGGCTTAAGGAATCATACTATGATGGTAACTTTATCATTCTGTTGTTTACAGATAAAACAGAAATTTGGATCCACCTTCGAGGAGGTTTGTGCTTTCTAGTTAATCGGATAATTCTCTTCCTTAAAGGAGACATATCATGCTTGTTTCTCCTTTTCACTATGCCAGACTAGGATGCCTATAAAGCATTTCTGCCCTCAGTACAAGTCATTTAGTTCCTTCATTGCCCCACAATAGCGTTCTCAAAATCCTCATTTTAGGCCATTATGAAGCTCTTGTTGAAACACGAGGATCTGAGGATGACCTAAAGTTACCTCGCAACGTCACAGCCCTTTGTACTCTAATTGGTCAGTTCTATCAGGGGTAGAGCCAGCCTGTCCTTCTTCTTCTACTGTATTTTCCGGCAGGCTCAAAGCAGCGACCGCGTATTGAGTCCCCCTACAGGCCAGAGCTGGTAATGAGTGAGTGTGAGCTAGGGATCTATATACTGCTGCTGGTGGATGTGTTCCTCGGTGACGGTTTTGTGGCTAACGGCCATCACAGAGGAGGAAGTGTTTTATCAGATTACTCCATTAAAAAGAAAGGTACCTCGTGTCGTCACGACGATTTAAATCTCGCGGACATCTCGCAATGACCTATTTTCAGAGGCATCAAATCTCGTTCTAGGATATCAGAAAAAATACAATATCTAATTTTTTGAAAATTAAGGGGGTGTAAGGTCTTGTTTTCAAATGTATTATATTATATGTAAGTATTAAATCATGCATCAGCATGATATGTCTCCTTTAAAGGCTATCAACAATGGGCTTCTAGTAAAATGTTAAATGACTCCTACTGCTTCAATTCTACTTAGACTAACTCATCACACTCCAGGTGTTTTCCTTTCTGCAGGAGAAGGAAAAGGGAAAATTAAGGTTACACAGAACTCTAACATTTGAATTGTAGCACCTCTACTCTGAGTTGGTCCTTATGGTGCTACTGCTACATGTACCCGCGTTAACTTTAGTAAAGTTACTGTAGGTTTAATTCACTATTTGGGTCATTCTACAGAAACGTGGATTTTTGGGATGGCACAATGTATTTTTTTTATTTCTTTTTTTAACATTTAAACTTCATCTACATTGTTACATATGCCATTGACTTTATGAATACACATAAATGAAAGCTTAATGGGTTTTTTTTTTTGGTACATTTATCACAAAACACCATTTAATAAAGTGTATCCACACATCTGATTGTCACTGGTGTTCCTGATTGTTACCCATAAGAAAGGTAACACCAGTGACAGTTTCACAAAAATGCCCTTTAACAAAATGGCTGCTGCAGAGCATGACACAGCATGTTACTAATCTGATCTATTCACTAAATTATGTCTTCTAAATACATTTTTATTCATTTGTTTGCAATTTCCTGCCAATAAAGTTGGTAACACCAGTGACGTCACCTAAAAGCTTCATATGAAATCATGAGATAAATGTTATTATTTCTGAAAACTGAAAAGGACAATGTTCTTACCAGGGTCCCTCTTCATAGATCTTCAAGAAAGAGGTCAAAGGAAGTCAAGTGATGTCATCAGAGTGATTTCTTTTTCCAAAATAAAAGACTTTTGTCACATGGTAACACCAGTGACATGACTGCAGGGGACGACTACTTTTAAATATATTTTATGATACTTATTTGGCATTTTGTTTTAAAATGTAGTTTATATCATATATTTGATAGCTATTTATACATTTTTGTACATTTTTTTAAAAAGAAAAACATATTTTTAAACTCAAAATACAGCACTTTCTCTCCATCAATGACTGTGGGGACGAGCACTTTTGTTGTGGTTGGGGTTTTAAATAATTGATTAAAAAACAAATATTACCAAGCTGATGGCTCCAAATAGTGTGATAGCTGAAATAATATTTTTTTTAAATAAAAAACTTCTAACACATTTAACACAAACTTTTTTCTTCAGGAGTAATATATCTCTTAAGGCTAGGGACTAGGGGTGGGCGTATCGATCTTAATATCGATAGTATCAATACCAAGCTGAGTATTGGTATTGGATTGATACTAGCGTGATGAGATCGAGACAGCAGTTTCTTTTATGTCGTCTTTACTTTACTTTTCTCCGCTCTGACCGCTGCTTCTAAACGGCACACCTCTCTCCCTCTATGTCAACATGTTACTGTTCCTGAACAAAAACCTATAAATCTGTTGTCAATATGGAAACAGAGCCAAAAGGGCAACCCAAGAGAGGGCTTTGTGAGCAGAAAGCCAAAGGTTAAGGTTAACTGTAGTTTACACTTTATTTGTGCAATGGAAGGTATTTTTTGTTGAGATGTTGACATTGTTATGTTCATATATTTTTTTACATTGATTTTTTGTTATTTTGCACTTGTGATTTCTTTTTCTTAAACGTGGAATAATTTATTACTTTTATACAGTAAAAATTTTGTTCTATTGTTGTGGTTCATTAATAAAAAACATTTTTATTGCCTAAAATCTTTGTGCTGTGTTTTACCATAATCATAATCAACCAACTCAAGGCAAAATTACAAAATTATTCAATGATCATTACATTTCATGAAAAAGGTATCGGTATCGGCGATACTAGACCTGTATTTACTTGGTATCGGATCGATACCAAAATTCCCAGTATCGCCCACCCCTACTAGGGACAGAAAAACGCATGTTTCTGTAGAATGAGCCATTTATCGTCAGCAGCAGTCCAGGTAAAATGACGTCACCGAAGTCTGTCTGCACGTGCCTCGCCCACATGCCAGACTCTTACATGATGAGTGTCATAATGCCTGAGCTCGGATAAATAAACTAACAACAGTAATGCTGGTAAGAATAATGATGACAGAAGAGCTAAAGCTGCAGGCAGGTGAAGGCCTCACAGGTGAGTTTAATACATGTTTTGTGGTAGAAGCTAACAGGCTAATTTAGCTGCATTAGTTAATGATTGACTCGGATTAAAGCCATATCACCAGCTCGGCTATTTTGACTTCACGGAGCTCACATGCATGTTTCTCTGCTGAAACTGACAGACAAAGGAGTAGTGACTGTGAAGGATTAAAAAAAAAACTTCATAAGAAGTTCCAACCTTGAAATATGGAACTTCTTACACTTACGCAGACAGGTATTCTCAAAAGCTTTACGTAAATCCAAACGTAGGACGACTTATTCGGAAGAGCCTGTCAGAGAGGGTTATGTTTACAATATTATTTTTCTTCTTGTGCATGTAAATGGAAACTGTAATGTTGGAGTTTTTCTATTGTTTATTTGGGTTCTAGATAAAAAAAACTCTCACAAGCATGTCTCTGTTTATGTAAAGCTGTTTATGTATCATCAGACAGTGTTTCCATTTCAGGGCTGGTAAGTTACTATTTGTATTCAATCACTAATTGACTTGCTCTTTCTTCTTGTATTTTTCCACAATACCTTAATTTATATAGCACTTTTAACAACACAAATCACAAAGTGCCTGAGGAGGAAGAGACTGAAAACAAAGTGATAATTTAAGGACATAAGGGGCAAAACAACAGCCACTCAGTTAAGAGCAAAGAACCTTTACAAACATGTTTTAACAGCCTAATAAACCTCATCACAATGCATGTGTGTAGACTCTTACTGTAGAACAGAGTACATCTTTCATTTCTTTAGAAATTAATTTTTTTAGTATGACATAATTGCCCCAAATAATGCTGAACCATATCTTTAAAGTTGTTGCAAAAACAGATTTAGTTCTACAGAACATTTATTAAAAATAATGACCAAAGTACTTTAAAACAAAGGCACAATAAAATTGAGGTTTAAAGGTTGTAAACACAGCAGTGGGAACTTCGACAATGACATACTGAGATGAATTAAATAAGAATTGAGGTAAAATAGTTAAAAATAATAATATAATAGTAAAGTAAATCAGATAAAGTCGTAAAAAAACTTATCATTGTCATAAAACAAAAAACAAACAAAAAAACTACTCTGACAAAAGAAATAAAAATTACAGTTAGGATCAGATTAGCTAGAATTCAAGGCCATTGAGAAGAGATGTGACTTTAAATCTCTAAGAACTGGATGGATCTTATCAGTGTGAACTTTGACAGCACTGTTTAGTTTAGTTTTAGTTTTTGCCTAAAATATCTTTTTGTTTTAGTCAAACTTTAGTCTCTAAATTGTTTTAATTGTAGTCTAGTTTGAGTTGTTGAAATTTCACAACCTTTAAGTTGATGAATTCTGCTGTAAATACACTTAAATATGAAATGTAAAGTGTAAGCATTTTTTATCTTTCCTTGAATTTCTGAAGTCATATTTTGCACTTGGATCCCACCACCACCAAGATAAGGCAGCTGTGATTGGATAGATTCCTAACATGTCTCTACTTTCTACATGACCAAATTAGGTCTGACTGGATTCAGTTTATGTTGGACATTTTAGTTTAGTTTTTATCTGTTGAAGGCAATGACAGTTAATAGTTCTATTAATTAGTCAACAAAATTAACTCTGGTTCTTATATGGAGGGGCAGATTGTTCCACTGTTCAGGAGAACAATGAAGAGCTCGGGCCCGTCGGGTTTTATGTTTAGATTTTGGGACATTCAAGAGAACATGTTACTTGAGAAGGGCGGTCTAACTAGAGTGTAGAAATGCAAAAGGTGGACGAGATGGGAAGGTGCTTATCCATTTGAAACTTCAAAATACATAAAGTTTTCAAATCTATCCTAAAAAATACAGACAGCCAGTGGAGAGAGGCTAAAAAAGGAAAAAACAACTTCAAGAAATTCAAAAAATGTGAAGATGTACTTAAAATACCACATCGTGTTCTGAATATAACCACCACCAAAAATTAACTTTCCACTACAGAGTTTAGCATCTTTATACTAACATGATAAGTAGCTTAAGACTGAATACCCAGGGAATTAGAGATTGGGTTGATCATATTTTGGGATAAAAGTTTATTAAAGAACAAATTTTAAAAGTATATTGGCACTAAGTTTTAATGAGTAATGTTAATCGGTCAAATTTTCATTCTTTTTTTATTCAAGTACAGTTCTCGTACAGTCGAGGTGTAAATTGGCAAGTATCTCAGGATTCTATGTGTCTGGTCACACATATATTAGAAATTGTATGCATCACAAGATGATAAATCACATCTTTTTTCTTGAACAAAACAAACAATTTCAGATTTGGTACATAAGGAATACATAATACACATATAAAGTAAAGTTTGTAATTCGTTTTATTCGTATCAAGCATGGTCTCTGCAATATGGAAAAAACTTTTTCTGTCCCAGTAGCAGAAATAATAACAATAAATGTAACAGAGAGATGAAGAATCAAGTTGCTAAATGTATTTGCAGCTAACCAGCAGCAATAGGCTACATTTCAAAAAGCTATTTCTGTTAATTAATAATTGATAACATGTTATTGCTACAATGTAAATTGCCACTCAGTGTTGTGCTGTAAAATATAGCAGTATTTTTTTATTGATGTTTTTGTAGATCTTACTTTGCAAAATTCATCAGTGTCTTCTTCTTGCATAGCTTCTCTTTGGCTGTCGTTGTCTTATGCATACTGTTTTATACTGAAATCAGTGGCCAATAGGTTCATTTTGCTTGAGCTGTGTTATACATGGAACATACATATGTACACTGTAAAAAATAGTAATATAACAGTATTTTACTGTTTATTTTAGCTTTTTTCTGTATTTTCAAAATGCCAATTAATTCACAAAAATAAACTGTGATTTTACATGTCAAATGTAATAAAACAGGAAATTACTGTAACTGTGAAAAAACACAGTATTTCTGTTCTTTTACAAAGAAACCCCGTTAGAAATACTTATTTATTGTGAAAATATGTTAACAAGTGTATTGTAATTTTACAAATATATTCCTGTTATTTAAGGGGATAAACTGTAAAATTCAACTTCACAACTCTAAAAAAACCCTTTTTTTTTTATAAAGTAACGTCATTAAGGGGTGCTGGTTTGGTGGAGTAGTTAGCAACCAGGCACCCCATGCACTTGCTTCTGCCGGTCCAGGTTCGAATCCAACTTGTGACCAGTTTGCAGTGTCTTCCCCTACTCTCTCACCTGCTTTCACAAGCCTATCCTCTGTCTCTCTCCTATCAATAAAGGAACAAAATGCCCAAAAAATACATAAAAAAAATAATGTCATCAAAACCAACTATTAGCAGCACATTCCTGTAAATTTAAGCATAATTCTGTGTATTACAATGTTGATGTACCATCTTTATGGGTAATTTAATTGTTTTTTAACTTTAAATGTTTGTAATTAAACGTTAAAGAACTTTAAACTAAGGCTAAATCTTGTTAAAATTACAACTACAAACTGTATTTTAATTACGGGAAGAAACTGTATTTTATGAGAAAGCAACTTTCTGTTATTTCACTGTATTTTTTTGGCGCCCCAGCTGCCGGAAAATTACCGTTTTTTTTACTTTTTTTTTCTTTTTTTACCGTGAACTTGAAATCCTCAACAGTTTCAATACAGTTTACTTTTACTTTAGTAGGTTTGCAGCTTGCTGCTCATGCTTGTGCCTACGTTAACTGTTATTATATTATCTGTACTTCTACTTGGGTACCAGATATTTGTAGTCCTTCCACCCACTATGAATAAATGATAGCTTTCTATCACAGGCTCTCACTTTTGTGTGAATGCCCTTTACAACACCCTTGTTCTCTACTAATCTGTGTGTGTGTAAATTAAAAGTCCACAGTCCTCTCAATTAGATTTTCCATCAGCTGATTGAAAATGTACATTTTCTTTTTGTTTTGCTTTTGTGTAGTTCCCTGGTGCCAGTACCTTTTGGGAATGGCGACAGTCTTTATTGAAATTAGAGGGATGTTCACACCTATGGAGTCTTCAGAGGACTGTCACCAGCTTCATGTCAAGGCCTTCAAGGTAAAGATCATTATGTGATCTTCTCTTGTGTGGTGTGACAGTAACATGTAACTAACTGAATGGTGTCCTATTGCAGACTGTATAAGATGTGATATACTGCCATCTTCTGGTCTAAATGTGGTATTGAAAGAGATTTGAAGAGGGTTCACTGCACGCTAACGTCATGAAATTGACTTTGTTGAGCGAAAAATGGGGACAGTGATTCCTCAGAGCTTTTTAATTCCTCTTTAAAAAGCAATTGGGTATAATAAATGTTTTTCCAAGCAAATACATTGCTCCATTAACTTAAAATGCAAGTTGATGAAATACCAAACAAGCCCAGACAAGAATAGTTAAATGGACCACTCTTGTTTATATTTCTTCTCTGATTGCTTACAGAACTAGAAAATAACTTTGAGAGCACAGACCTCCGCCAAGCAGCTCATTTCTACCTATTAATTGTGATTTCCACCCAATATTGTAGTCCTGTATTTATTTTATACGCACATTTCGTAATGAAAAATATCAATCTACAAGAAGTATGATTGTTGTTACGTTTTTTATTATAACTTTAGATATTATGATATAGAAATTAGGAATCATTAAGAAGTAGTACAGATAAGAAGTCCTGCAATTTATAAAGTCTAAACTGTTGTAAATGATAGCATTAGTATAATTCTGGAGTGTATTCTTTCCGTTCTTTTGCCGTGTATTCACCGTATTTTGAAATTGATCGTCTTTTTCTGTCAAAGTTCACGCTTTATGGATTTAATTAATCGTACTCTGGAAAGATTAGAGGAGAAAATATCAAGGATATCTGCCATGTAGAGGGGAGACCAGAAGAGAGTGGAGAAGAGAGAAGGGAGTCATGAAGGGGGCTAACTGCTTCAGGGTCTATAGTCAGTAAAAAACAAAACATGGCATGGTCCAATATGACGAGCTGTAACATGGACACTAATGCTGCAGGCAAACTAAAATCTGGGAGTGTATGTAAAATAGGTTATTTGTTGTTCATTTTCAGTTGTTTATGAAGAGAAACCTGTTTACAGTTCAAATCTGTTGTTTTCTTTTCTTGTAATTACACACTGTTTAAGCATTTATAATATAATAATGACAAGTACTTGCTAGAATTTTTTACATTTATTTATAATGAAAGAAGGGTAAAAAATGTACTGAAAGGGCATTTCTAGACACATTTATTGACAAAAAAGACTAAAGGAAGTGTTAAAATTATAATATTAACGGGGTTAAATGATTTCAATTTTGTGTTTAAGTACATTTTAAACATTCTGAGCTGTGATAATAATGATAACCGTGATAATTTTGGTCGCAATAATCGTGATACAAAATTTTCATATCGTTACATCCCCACTTTTGATACGTATTTTATTGGACCAAATTACATTATTCTGCTGAGTAAGGTCTGTTGTATGTAGACAAACTCCTCTCACATCTGACATGTTACGTGGCCCACGTGTGAAGAGGGCTTTTCATGCTTTTGATTTCCTGGTTGGACTCAGATATAAAGCCTCCCACAACGGCAAATTTTTGCTTTCAACTTTACATTCAAGTATAAAGTTCAAGTATTAAGTTTTTACAAGTAATTTTTGAAAGGGATAGAGAGACTCAAGGTGAGGACTATCAAATGGTTCGACTTGGAGTTAAAGGGTTAAGGGTTTTAGCCGCTCTCTCTCTGTCTGAGCACCTCCCTCTTCCTCTTGTTGCCCCCTCCTTTCTTTTTACTCTCCTCCCTCTTCCTTTTCCCCTGTCAAATTGTGCTCTGAACTGAACTGCTGAGTTGGCAGTAAAGAATGCGTGAATCACAGCGATGGTGGTATAGTGGTGAGCATAGCTGCCTTCCAAGCAGTTGACCCGGGTTCGATTCCCGGCCATCGCATGCTAAATTACTTTTTTAATGCAGCAAAATATGTAAAGATGAGCAGAAATTGTCTTCAAACATGACAACATTAACATAAACTGAGTGAAACTCTGATTTTGTTCTCCCTGCACTTACACTTAGAAGACGTTGACACGGTTTTCCTTCTCTTGCATGAATAAAACTTTTCTTGAGACTCAAAAGCTGATGTACAGAGAGGAGCTTTGTGTCATGCATCAAGTGATAAATGTCCTTGACATGTTATAATACAAATTATGATTAATTCAGGCTTCAGAGAGATTAGTAGGTTGATTGCTTGTTTACTTTTGTGTAGAGATGGGAGTTGATAAGATTTTATAGATACCAGTTCTTGTAATGGTCCTGCTAATCAACCTTTAGTGATGCCCTAATTGATACCTGCAGATTTTCCATGTGGGCAAATGTCCTGTAGATTTTCAGTGCCAACAATGTCAAACACACGTCACAGCATAGATATCTGCTTCTGCAAGTTGCTGATGTCTTCACTCAATTCAGGTTGTGCAGGAGGCACCTTTTGTAAAATATTAAGCCACAATTCAGATGCTTCTGAACCCTGTCAGCAGAAAGAATTGATAAGGGAACTGATAAGCAAAAAGATTCATGCTATATGTAATACTGGTAAGTTAATTTTACAATGTTATAGTCACAGATCAGTGCTTCCCTTGGCTTGATCGGGAGTCAGACTATGGAGTAGTGAGAGGGCCAAATTACAAAAATAAATCGATAAAAGAATAAATAAATAAATGAATAAATAAATAGATTATATAAGAATCCATAAAAGAAAAGGCTAATAAAAGTAGAAATATAAAGACAAATAAAAAAATTAAGTAGAAAAGTGCTTAATAAATAAATAAATAAGTAAATAAATAAAGTAGCTATATACAGCACATTTTTCTGTGCATATTTCCATAAAAAAATATGCGCAGTAGGAATGTGGTTGTACGCAGGCACAGAAGGAAACCTATCGAGGAAGAAGGATGGTGGCTGAAAACTTGACAGCAGAACTTTTAAGACTGGCTGAAATTACAGAACACAGCAATTATGACCGAGAATATGTATTGGGAACGGTAGAGGACGTAATAGAAAGTGTTGGTATTATGTGTGCGCTGACCAACACGGACATCGACGAGCTTGTAGGAATGTCGTCGTGAGCAGGCGCAGAAGGAACCCAATCGAGGAAGAAGGACAAATATGTCGGGTTATGCTTTGTTTACATTCTCAAGATTTCGCCACACGAGCTCATCGATGTCTGTGTGGGTCAAAGGTCACATAGTACCTGCACTTTCCATTACGTCCTCTACCGTCCCCAAAACATATTCTCCGACATACTTACGTTGTTCTCTAACTTCGACGAGTTCTTCTGTCAAGTTTTCCGCCGCCATGTTTCTTCTCGATTGGGATTCCTCCTGTGCTTTTGATGCAACCACATTCCTACTGCGCATATTTTTCTGCACATATTTCCTTCGCTTTTAAAGTGACATTATATTGTGATTTAAATACTTTTATTTATTTGTCTTTATATTTATACTTTTATTAGTCTTTTCTTTTAAGGTTTTTTTTTTATTAATATCACTTTATATAGCTACTTTATTTATTTATTCATTTACTTATTTATTTATTAAGCACTTTTCTACTTATTTTTTATTTCTCTTTATATTTTACTTTTATTAGCCTTTTCTTTGATGGATTCTTATGTAATTTATTTATTTATTTATTTATTTATTTATTCTTTTATAGATTTATTTTTGTAATTTGGCACTCTCACTACTTCATATCAGACACTGCCTCAGATACTTAAAGGGGTCATGATGTTAATGTGTTTCTTTAAATGACAGCAGTCATAGCAACTGAGCAATTATTTAAACTTGTAACGATCTGTCCGGCTTGTTTTTGAGCCCCCCTGAATGCAGCATGCTAATAGTGCAACCCCTGAAAACGACAGGTAGAGAGACATGCCCAAAAAAGTCTTAAGTAAAGCTGACTGCTGTGTTTTTTTGATGGTTCATGCAGATGTTTTATAATTATTTGTTAGACAAAACCAGGGCCTGGCCGACACATCAGCCAGACGATTTGATTGGCCGATCATAGCTCTTTTTAAAGTATTCAACATTGGCCAGAGTTTTGCCGATGTAATGCCGATATATTCTAACTTTTTCATAAACCAGTAAACGCTGTTTAGGGTGATAAAGCTGCGCATAATGATGACGTTGTGAAAGATGGTGCCGCACGTTGCTGTAGCGGCTCTGAGCTCTGTACTGATTCTGTGTGTTTGGATGATGGAGTGTATGAGGCAAAACTCACCTACAGTCACACAGGGTTGCTGTGACCCTGCTTGATAGCAGGGGTTCAGTATATTCGTTACTGTTCTGTGATATGGAAACCTGGCTTCACCTGCTTGTCCCCGACACTGCAGTTGAGCTAACTAGCTAGCTAACTATGCTTACAGTAGCATAGCTCCCTTGGAACTCTACGAAACCATCCGCCTGCCTTGGGGGACTCATCCTGGTGGGCCTTCATCATAGCTTGGATCTTTAATCAGGCTTGTTTAAAGAAGTTATTGCAACATGTGCAGTGTCGAACAACATGTATTGATTTCCTCACACATGTTATTTCATATGTACAATAAAATAAGAGTCTCTACCTGCACATAAAACCTACTTCTGATGCACTAATGAGGATTCTAGGACTGAAAGGCAGATGTGACAAGATAGAACTCATCATTCATCTATAAATTGACATTTTTAAATAAGGTTATTTTATTTTGCAGGAACTGCAAGATTTGCCCACTATTGTACTTTGTGTTTGAAAGTTCTTTGCTCTTAAAAGAGTAGATAAATAAAAGAGGCTTATGAAAAGAAAGCTGTTGCTTTCCTCTCACAGTGACCTGTTCACAACTTCTTCAAAGTTGTTCCACCTGTACTATAACCTTCTTCTCATTATTTTCATCAACATGAAGTACAAGCTAAACAGTGACTCTTTTTAAAGGAGACATATCATGCTTGTTTCTCCTTTTCACTATGCCAGACTAGGATGCCTGTAAAGCATTTCTGCCCTCAGTACAAGTAATGTAGTTCCTTCATTGCCCCACAATAGCGTTCTCAAAATCCTCATTTTAGGCCATTATGAAGCTCTTTTTGAAACACTTCGTCTCCAGGATGACCTAAAGTTACCTCGCAACATCACAGCCCTTTGTGCTCTGATTGGTCAGGTCTATTGGGGGTAGAGCCAGCCTGTCCTTCTTCTTCTACTGTATTTTCCGGCAGGCTCAAAGCAGCGACCGCGTATTGAGTCCCCCTACAGGCCAGAGCTGGTAATGAGTGAGTGTGAGCGAGGGATCTATATACTGCTGCTGGTGGATGTGTTCCTCGGTGACGGTTTTGTGGATAACGGACATCACAGAGGAGGAAGTGTTTTATCAGATTACTCCAATAAAAAGAAATGTACCTCGTGACGTCACAACGATTTAAATCTCGCGGACATCTCGCAATGACATATTTTCAGAGGCAACAAATCTCGTTCTAGGATATCAGAAAAAATACAATATCTAATTTTTTGAAAATTAAGGGGGTGTAAGGTCTTGTTTTCAAATGTATTATATTATATGTAAGTGTTAAATCATGCATCAGCATGATATGTCTTCTTTAAGGGTTTATAATTAAACTCAGAGGTTTAATGCTTCTGCATGTTGTTGTACATGAAAAATCCTCTGTATTTAGAGTTAAACAAATACTTAGGGACAAAGTATTGTAAAACAGTAAAATGTTTTGCCTGTTGTTAGTGTTTTGGGACCAATTAAAAAAAACTTTTTATATTTTTTTAATTAATCAGCCGAGCAATTGGTAATCTGTATTTCTTTCTGCCAAATATTGGTATCGACATCGGCTTAAAAAAATCCATATTGGTTAGGCCCGAGACACAACCACACAAACAGACCTCCCCTGTATGGAGCCGAATTTGTTTCTTTAATATGCAATAAAAAAGGATAGATTTGCAAACAAAACAAAAACTTTGCAAGCAAAATTATAATTTCAAAAATACAAAAAATATGTTTGTGATTAAAACTGTATCTTCATAAATCCACACGTTTTATTCATAAATCAAAATATTGCCGTCATGAACCACAGATTTGTCTGCGTTTCCTGTGCTTTTGCTTGCGCTTCCAAAAAATTTGTTTGCACTTATGAAAGTTTTGTTTTATTTTTCCAAACTCTCATGGGTGGGGCCTCCTCTGAAAACTGAAAGAAGCCTCCTGATTGGTCAGCGTCCCTCAGAGTGACGGGATGACAGCTTCTGCTCCAACACAGATGACATTGTGGGAAGGAGACAAACATCGATAAACAGGAATGTTTTGTCTAACTTCTCTGTCCTTCTGGTGCTTTTTAAGATTTCCCTAGTCGCTCTCATAACTTTTTTCCCAACCAGTAGAGACAGCGTTATTAGACATTAACACTCATAATGCAGACCTACCAGCCGAGCGTTATGCACTCGTCAGGCTCAACCCAGCTTCAGTAACAGTTTGATTAATTTCACAGATATTAGCTTATTTATGGATAAACAAAACTTTAAGTAGATATTCTATCAGAACCAATCATCAGGTGTGTGTGTGGATAGGGAGTCATAATACACTCGGTCTCCTGAAGTTGCAGAAACAACAGACTGTGTATTTATCTCTGTTACTGATACCAGGAAGCGGTATCTGTCAGTAAGTTACTGAGGTAACTGTTACTCTAAAAACTGTTACAGTTTTTACTCATGGAGTTATTTGTTTTGTCTTCAGGGCAGGGCCGGCTGAATAAATAATAATAATAGTAATAAATTCTAAATGCAACAATCAACATCAAATTATTTAAATAACCACACATGTTGTGCACAGTAACACAATACATATGCAACATTTACACTGTGCAGTAACTGTATAAAAAAACAAAATAAGAAAACTTCATAAACAGCCATATCAATTAACTATACACAACTGTGTGCAAAACTATACCTGCACATCACAAACATATTTTTTGTATTTTTGAAATTATAATTTTGTTTGCAAAGTTTTTTTTTGTTTTTGTTGTCAAATCGATCCTTTTTGATTGCATATTAAAGAAACAATGTCAATAATGCTCCATAATAATAATATCATAATTAAAGAGCATTTAGATCTGAATAAATAGTGAGCACTGTGGGCACACAACTACAACATTCTCAAAAAATTAAAATAAACTGCATAAAGTATAAAAAGTATTTAAAAAAAAACAGGAAGAATGGAACATTTCATGTAACCATGTAAGCTCAGCAGGTGGAGAGAAGATGAATCATAAAGTTATAGCAAGTGACTGACAATGAGGAGAAACTACATGCTGAAAGTTTCCTACACTGCTGCTAGCTGTGCTTCCCTTCTTAGTAAGGACAATTGGCTTAAAAATGCTGAGATTTTTGCTTGGAGAGATAGTTTGGTAAGCTTCAGGTCATCCATTAATGTTTGTTTAAATTGGGTTTTTTTATTATATTTTTTTACCGTTATGGTCGCTCCTTCATCCGCCGCCTGAGTGTGAGTGTGTGTGTATGTCTGTATGTGTAGTGTGTGTGTCTTTATCATCCCCTTCACACAACGCGCCGCTTCCAGTCATTTCAATGAGGGACAGGCGGCAGACAGCACGCGGTTTGGACCGCCGCGGTAGAAGCGGTTGCCACCGAAGAGCACGCACACAGATTTTGTCCTGCTGCTCAGAAACCAGCGTTTTGAACTTTCTGGCTGTAGTCGCCTGGCAGCAGCAAATCATATCGTACTATCGAAGAACTGGACGTGGGGAAGCATTTCTACTGAATTGTTTTTAGGGAAGGGAGTGTCATAGTAGTATGTCAGAGTGAGCATCTTCAGAGTAGACGATCTTTGTAGTGTTCACGCTGCTAAGGGGGAGCCCGGGGATTGGCTGAGGGTAACGGAAGTGTAGACTGAGAGAGAGAACTGCTAACTGTATGACACGCTGTTTGAGTCTGTTAATAAAGAGAATTAACGATTCAGAAGTTATCGGCTCGTTCTATGACAGGGAGTGTTGTGAGACACTTTAAGGTGGCCTCTGCTCTGACGTTCGCTGAATCACCGCTACGTCTCGGGCCGCGGTGGCAGCAGCCTCTTAAAAAAAATGCATGTGGGGGGACTCTGCCTGCAGAGAGACGCTTTGGTTGCCGCGTGGCTTATCGGTGTAGTGCGAGAGGAGCGGGGGAGGAGGCATTTGTCAGAGCGGAGAGGAAAAATGCATTTTATTAAATGTAAGCAAACCATAGCGACACAACTATGGGCAAGATAGTTATTTGCCTCAGGACCCGCGACACCCGATTTAATGCAGAACTCTGATGTGAAGGCGGCGACATGATGCTGCAGTGGTGTATTTACAGTTTTTAAAAAAAAATGCTGGAGCGGCAGGTAGGATTTAGGAGCGGCAGCTCGCTGCTCCTAAATGAATGTAGAGGAAACACTGAGGACTATACTTGTCTTCTTCAGATAGTTCTTTGAGTAGAGTAATCCACGATGGCGGGGATTCCTAAGAATCAAACCTGATATGAACTAATTAATGAAAGAGTAAGATACAAAAAGAGAAAGTACTAGCAATGTTGTTTTTTTTCTAATAATGCGGAGTGATTGAGATGTGTCTGCTACATGAAATGTATATGGACATCTTTGAGTATCAAGAAATCATTGTCCCATACAGTATCAGTGTATTTGAGGAGAGTGTATCCAAAATCTTTATTCTTTTTTGATCCCCTCTTCTTTGAAAATGTGAAATCTCTGAGCTGTGGGCTGAAGGTCCAACCTCCTTCTCCTCTCCCATGTGTGGACTCCTCCTCTCTATTTGCTTGGCTCCCTCACTCTGCTACAGTGTCTCACAGTGAGAAGAAGTGCTGAGTTGGCGCTGAAAATTTCCATGTTTCTGTGCGATGGTGGTATAGTGGTGAGCATAGCTGCCTTCCAAGCAGTTGACCCGGGTTCGATTCCCGGCCATCGCATGAATTACCAGTTTTCTTATGCAGAAAAATATGTCAAGAGTGATGATAAGTTAGTTCAGACAAGACTTCACTCAGAAGAACTCTGAAAGAGTATAATCCTTGCTCTCCTACCACTTGCTTTCAGAACTTGGAGATCTGGGTTTGAATCCAGGCTACTGCACAAATTATACTTGTCTCGGACAACAAAAGTATGTTTGTGATATACATATTACCTTCACAATGGGTTTTATCTTTTGTGGCAGTAATGCTCTACATCCATGCCAACAAAATGATTTGAATTTGATGAGACAAAAACTGTATCACTGATCCTGTGGGGAAAAAATGTTTCCTTGGCTTTCAACCAAAACATCTTAAAACAATGACCGTGAAATCAGTAAAACTGAGAAATCCCAGCAATGTGAGGGAATGAGGGCAGGATGAGCCACTAATGCTGTTAAGGAACAACCTGAAAAAGTGAAATATTGACAAACAATAATCAAAAAGATAAATCTGTGGTGTTATAACTCAGACAATAGTCTGTTTTATCATAATTGATCCCACTTCATATGTTTGATCACATTCATACATGGTTTCAATAGAAAATGTTTTATTTGAACAAAGATGACCTCAATACATTATTTATTGCTTATAATAACAAATTACAAAAATGTTGTAGATGGTACTCCTCACTCTATAATAAAACATTTTCTTTATGTCAGTCAGACAACAGAAACTTTTCCAAGGTTAAAAAGTGACAACAAGAGGAGCCTTGAAAGTGGAGGCAATAAGATATTCTATTGTAACCACTGGGATAAAATGATTGAAAACTGGACTACACTTGTCTTCTTCAGATAGTTCTTTGAGTAGAGTAATTCACGATGGCGGGGATTCCTAAGAATCAAACCTGATATGAACTAATTAATGAAAGAGTAAGATACAAAAAGAGAAAGTACTAGCAATGTTGTTTTTTTCTAATAATGCGGAGTGATTGAGATGTGTCTGCTACATGAAATGTATATGGACATCTTTGAGTATCAAGAAATCATTGTCCCATACAGTATCAGTGTATTTGAGGAGAGTGTATCCAAAATCTTTATTCTTTTTGATCCCTCTTCTTTGAAAATGTGAAATCTCTGAGCTGTGGGCTGAAGGTCCATCCTCCTTCTCCTCTCCCATGTGTGGACTCCTCCTCTCTATTTGCTTGGCTCCCTCACTCTGCTACAGTGTCTCACAGTGAGAAGAAGTGCTGAGTTGGCACTGAAAATTTCCATGTTTCTGTGCGATGGTGGTATAGTGGTGAGCATAGCTGCCTTCCAAGCAGTTGACCCGGGTTCGATTCCCGGCCATCGCATGAATTACCAGTTTTCTTATGTAGAAAAATATGTCAAGAGTGATGATAAGTTAGTTCAGACAAGACTTCACTCAGAAGAACTCTGAAAAAGTGTAATCCTTGCTCTCCTACCACTTGCTTTCAGAACTTGGAGATCTGGGTTTGAATCCCAGCTATTGCACAAATTATACTTGTCTCGGACAACAAAAGTATGTTTGTGATATACATATTACCTTCACAATGGGTTTTATCTTTTGTGGCAGTAATACTCTACATCCATGCCAACAAAATGATTTGAATTTGATGAGACAAAAACTGTATCACTGATCCTGTGGGGAAAAAATGTTTCCTTGGCTTTCAACCAAAACATCTTAAAAACAATGACCGTGAAATCAGTAAAACTTAGAAGTGTCAGCAATGTGAGGGAATGAAGTAGAACAATATACTCACCCAGAAGGCTTTCCTGATGCAAACAGTGCTGCAGGAGATATTTAGATCCAAAATCGAGCGGCGGACATCTGTATAATGGTAGCACATAGGGCATACATCGCCGCTCCTAAAACTGCATTAATCGTCCAAAAACTCATTTGTTTCTTCAATATTTCATTATGGTCCGCTCGCGCTACTCCTCCATTCCAGTCCGGGGTCGCTCCACGTTTTTCTGACTGTGCTGACCTCTGAACTGGAAATTTTCTTCACGGCTGCCGCGCAATCACAGTACGGCTCATTGTTTCAGGGGCAACCGCCGGCTACTGAACAACTTTCTTCTTCCAGTTTTGTGCAAAATGGACGAATACCTATCGGATGAAGATGTTGTGGAGAAGAGCTTTGAATATGATGGGTGTCCTTACAGTTTCGAGCCAGAGTTTACAGATGAGGAGCTCATCAAAAGGAGGAAGCCGTACTGTGATTGCGCGGCAGCCATGAAGAAAGTTTCCAGTTCTGAGGTCAGCAGAGTCAGAAAAACATAGGTGGAGCGACCCCGGACTGTAATGGAGGTGTAGCGCGAGCGGACCATAATGAAATATTGAAGAAACAAATGAGTTTTTGGACGATTAATGCAGTTTTAGGAGCGGCGATGTATGCCCTTTGTGCTACCATTATACGGATGTCCGCCGCTCGATTTTGGATCTAAATATCTCCTGCAGCACTGTTTGCATCAGGAAAACCTTCTGAGTGAGTCTGTTGTTCTACTTCATTCTATAAACAATGTGAAAGCTGCAGAAACCGAACTTATCCTTTAAGGAACAACCTGAAAAAGGGAAATATTGACAAACAATAATCAAAAAGATAAATCTGTGGTGTTATAACTCAGACAATAGTCTGTTTTATCATAATTCATCCCACTTCATTTGTTTGATCACATTCATACATGGTTTCAATAGAAAATGTTTTATTTGAACAAAGATGACCTCAATACATTATTTATTGCTTATAATAACAAATTACAAAAATGTTGTAGATGGTACTCCTCATTCTATAATAAAAAAATGTCTTTATCTCAGTCGGACAACAGAAACTTTTCCAAGGTAAAAAAGTGACAACAAGAGGAGCCTAAGGGAGTGGAGGCAATAAGATATTCTATTATAACCACTGGGATAAAATGATTGAAAACTGGACTACACTTGTCTTCTTCAGATAGTTCTTTGAGTAGAGTAATTCACGATGGCGGGGATTCCTAATAATCAAACCTGATATGAACTAATTAATGAAAGAGTAAGATACAAAAAGAGAAAGTACTAGCAATGTTGCTTTTTTTCTAATAATGCGGAGTGATTGAGATGTGTCTGCTACATGAAATGTATATGGACATCTTTGAGTATCAAGAAATCATTGTCCCATACAGTATCAGTGTATTTGAGGAGAGTGTATCCAAAATCTTTATTCTTTTTTGATCCCCTCTTCTTTGAAAATGTGAAATCTCTGAGCTGTGGGCTGAAGGTCCAACCTCCTTCTCCTCTCCCATGTGTGGACTCCTCGTCTCTATTTGCTTGGCTCCCTCACTCTGCTACAGTGTCTCACAGTGAGAAGAAGTGCTGAGTTGGCACTGAAAATTTCCATGTTTCTGTGCGATGGTGGTATAGTGGTGAGCATAGCTGCCTTCCAAGCAGTTGACCCGGGTTCGATTCCCGGCCATCGCATGAATTACCAGTTTTCTTATGTAGAAAAATATGTCAAGAGTGATGATAAGTTAGTTCAGACAAGACTTCACTCAGAAGAACTCTGAAAAAGTGTAATCCTTGCTCTCCTACCACTTGCTTTCAGAACTTGGAGATCTGGGTTTGAATCCCAGCTATTGCACAAATTATACTTGTCTCGGACAACAAAAGTATGTTTGTGATATACATATTACCTTCACAATGGGTTTTATCTTTTTTGGCAGTAATGCTCTACATCCATGCCAACAAAAGGATTTGAATTTGATGAGACAAAAACTGTATCACTGATCCTGTGCCTAAACTGCATATTCCAAAAACTCATTTGTTTCTTCAATATTTCATTATGGTCCTCCTCCATTCCAGTCCGGGGTCGCTCCACGTTTTTCTGACTGTGTTGACCTCTGAACTGGAAATTTTCTTCACGGCTGCAATCACAGTACGGCTCATTGTTTCAGGGCAACCTTACTGAACAACTTTCTTCTTCCAGTTTTGTGCAAAATGGACGAATACCTATCGGATGAAGATGTTGTGGAGAAGAGCTTTGAATATGATGGGTGTCCTTACAGTTTCGAGCCAGAGTTTACAGATGAGGAGCTCATCAAAAGGAGGAAGCCGTACTGTGATTGCGCGGCAGCCATGAAGAAAGTTTCCAGTTCTGAGGTCAGCAGAGTCAGAAAAACATAGGTGGAGCGACCCCGGACTGTAATGGAGGTGTAGCGAGAGCAGACCATGATGAAATATTGAAGAAACAAATGAGTTTTTGGACGATTAATGCAGTTTTAGGAGCGGCGATGTATGCCCTATGTGCTACCATTATACATGTCAAAACATTTTGGATCTAAATACAAGCACTGTTTGAATCAGGAAAGCCTTCTGGGTGAGTATATTGTTCTACTTCATTCTATAAACAATGTGAAAGCTGCAGAAACCGAACTTATCCTTTAAGGAACAACCTGAAAAAGTGAAATATTGACAGACAATGAGCAAAAAGATAAATCTGTGGTGTTATAACTCAGACAATAGTCTGTTTTATCATAATTGATCCCACTTCATATGTTTGATCACATTCAGACATGGTTTCAATAGAAAATGTTTTATTTGAACAAAGATGACCTCAATACATTATTTATTGCTTATAATAACAAATTACAAAAATGTTGTAGATGGTACTCCTCACTCTATAATAAAACATTTTCTTTATGTCAGTCAGACAACAGAAACTTTTCCAAGGTAAAAAAGTGACAACAAGAGGAGCCTTGAAAGTGGAGGCAATAAGATATTCTATTGTAACCACTGGGATAAAATGATTGAAAACAGGACTACACTTGTCTTCTTCAGATAGTTCTTTGAGTAGAGTAATTCACGATGGCGGGGATTCCTAAGAATCAAACCTGATATGAACTAATTAATGAAAGAGTAAGATACAAAAAGAGAAAGTACTAGCAATGTTGTTTTTTTTCTAATAATGCGGAGTGATTGAGATGTGTCTGCTACATGAAATGTATATGGACATCTTTGAGTATCAAGAAATCATTGTCCCATACAGTATCAGTGTATTTGAGGAGAGTGTATCCAAAATCTTTATTCTTTTTTGATCCCCTCTTCTTTGAAAATGTGAAATCTCTGAGCTGTGGGCTGAAGGTCCAACCTCCTTCTCCTCTCCCATGTGTGGACTCCTCCTCTCTATTTGCTTGGCTCCCTCACTCTGCTACAGTGTCTCACAGTGAGAAGAAGTGCTGAGTTGGCACTGAAAATTTCCCATTTTTCTGTGCGATGGTGGTATAGTGGTGAGCATAGCTGCCTTCCAACCGGGGGCCAGCCGAGATACCCGTAACGGGCTGAATATGAAGACCCAGAGGTCTCTGCCAGGTGAGGGATCGAAACCAGCACAATGGCAGATGATGAACAACATTAACTTTCAATATTATGGGGATTTCTGCTTACATAAATGCTGTATTGATCCGAATAAGATCTTCCAAGTGCTTTTAATCGCCAGCCGCGGATACCTGTATCAGGTAATAGAGACCCGGAGGTCGTCCGCCAGGTGTGGGATCGAAACCAGCTGTTACCCCACATCATAAACAGTGTTTGTGTTCAGCATTTACAGGGATTGTTGATTGTTTAAATCCCAAATTGATAAATTGATAGGAGTAATGAGTGAGGCAATGCAAGCACTTTTGATTGGTAACTGCACCAAGTCATGCAAAAAATATTTACATCTCAAAATGAAAAATGTATTTAGATTATCGCCTATATTTTATTTTTTAAAGCCCTTTTATTATACCCAAGGATGTAAAAATGAAAAAAAAACAACAAAAATAGGCTACTAGAAAATAATCAGGGCAGAAGGGACCTTCACAGCGGGTAGTAAGGCTGAGAGACCCACTGGGACCACTCTGCCCCCCCTTAAAGACACTCAGATCACTAGCATCAAGGAAAAGGACTCTAACATCAGATCTTTACTGTCACTGTCAAACACTTGTTAGGCAACAGGGAAACACAGCTTTGCATCCTCTGTGGCAGCATCAAAGAGAAAAGTCAGCATGAAAGAGAGATTATAACTGGAATTAAAATATATCCAGATAACAGGGATTTTCTTATGTACATCAGAGCATTTAAAAGTGCTGAAAGTGGCTTGTGCAAATAATTCAGAACATACACACAGAGAAGGTGAATTTAATTGACCCTCTCATGTTTATTATTGAATCACCAAAGTAAGGTTTTAATTTTAATTACTGAGTTGTTAACTTATACAGAATGGTTGATTGGAATGTTTTATTAGGACTTCTCCAAAACTTTTATCAAATGTAAAGGAAGCAATCATTAAATTTCCTTTTCTGAAAAAAATCAGCATTTAAGTTCATATAAAAATTCTTTGAAATTGAATTATTTAACCATTTCATGCATGAATTACTAAATCTCAAAGATACAGTATATATTTTTGAAATATTTGTTTTTTACTTTCACCAAGTTAAAAATTATGGTATTTTTTAATGTTATTTTTTGTGGGAGTTATACATCTGTCCATTACAGTAGTAGTGAAACTTGAAGAGGATCCACAAACACATCTTTGACAAACATTTATCAAGAGTAAATATAAGAAAAAACAAAATTTGAAGTAAAAATATTTTTGCTGTAATCAAATTATTAAAAAGTTAAAATAAAAATGACAAAATTAGTCTAAAACCAATTGAAAATGTTTTATTTGAACAAAGATGACCTCAATACATTATTTATTGCTTATAATAACAAATTACAAAAATGTTGTAGATGGTACTCCTCCCTCTATCATAAAACATTTTCTGTATGTCAGTCAGACAACAGAAACTTTTCCAAGGTAAAAAAGTGACAACAAGAGGAGCCTAAGGGAGTGGAGGCAATAAGATATTCTATTGTAACCACTGGGATAAAATGACTGAAAACAGGACTACACTTGTCTTCTTCAGATAGTTCTTTGAGTAGAGTAATCCACGATGGCGGGGATTCCTAATAATCAAACCTGATATGAACTAATTAATGAAAGAGTAAGATACAAAAAGAGAAAGTACTAGCAATGTTGTTTTTTTTCTAATAATGCGGAGTGATTGAGATGTGTCTGCTACATGAAATGTATATGGACATCTTTGAGTATCAAGAAATCATTGTCCCATACAGTATCAGTGTATTTGAGGAGAGTGTATCCAAAATCTTTATTCTTTTTTGATCCCCTCTTCTTTGAAAATGTGAAATCTCTGAGCTGTGGGCTGAAGGTCCAACCTCCTTCTCCTCTCCCATGTGTGGACTCCTCCTCTCTATTTGCTTGGCTCCCTCACTCTGCTACAGTGTCTCACAGTGAGAAGAAGTGCTGAGTTGGCACTGAAAATTTCCCATGTTTCTGTGCGATGGTGGTATAGTGGTGAGCATAGCTGCCTTCCAAGCAGTTGACCCGGGTTCGATTCCCGGCCATCGCATGAATTACCAGTTTTCTTATGTAGAAAAATATGTCAAGAGTGATGATAAGTTAGTTCAGACAAGACTTCACTCAGAAGAACTCTGAAAAAGTGTAATCCTTGCTTCCCCACCACTTACACTCAGAAGATGAAGATCGGCTTTTGATTCCTGGCGATTGCACAAATTATACTTGTCTCGGACAACAAAAGTATGTTTGTGATATACATATTGCCTTCACAATTGGTTTTATCTTTTTTGGCAGTAATGCTCTACATCCATGCCAACAAAAGGATTTGAATTTGATGAGACAAAAACTGTATCACTGATCCTGTGGGGAAAAAATCTTTCCTTGGCTTTCAACCAAAACATCTTAAAAACAATGACCGTGAAATCAGTAAAACTTAGAAGTGTCAGCAATGTGAGGGAATGAGGGCAGGATGAGCCACTAATGCTGTTAAAGGATAAGTTTGGTTTCTACAGCTTTCACATTGTTTATAGAATGAAGTAGAACAATATACTCACCCAGAAGGCTTTCCTGGTGCAAACAGTGCTGCAGGAGATATTTAGATCCAAAATCGAGCGGCGGACATCTGTATAATGGTAGCACATAGGGCATACAGCGCCGCTCCTAAAACTGCATTAATCGTCCAAAAACTAATTTGTTTCTTCAATATTTCATTATGGTCCGCTCGCGCTACTCCTCCATTACAGTCCGGGGTCGCTTCACCCATGTTTTTCTGACTGCTGACCTCTGAACTGGAAATTTTCTTCACGGCTGCCGCGCAATCACAGTACGGCTCATTGTTTCAGGGGCAACCGCCAGGTACTGAACAACTTTCTTCTTCCAGTTTTGTGCAAAATGGACGAATATCTATCGGATGAAGATGTTGTGGAGAAGAACTTTGAATATGATTGGTATCCTTACAATTTCGAGCCAGAGTTTACAGATGAGGAGCTCATCGAAAGGAGGAAGCCGTACTGCTCATGCGCGGCAGCCGTGAAGAAAGTTTCCAGTTCTGAGGTCAGCAGAGTCAGAAAAACATAGGTGGAGCGACCCCCGACTGTAATGGAGGTGTAGCGAGAGCAGACCATGATGAAATATTGAAGAAACAAATGAGTTTTTGGACGATTAATGCAGTTTTAGGAGCGGCGATGTATGCCCTTTGTGCTACCATTATACGGATGTCCGCCGCTCGATTTTGGATCTAAATATCTCCTGCAGCACTGTTTGCATCAGGAAAACCTTCTGAGTGAGTCTGTTGTTCTACTTCATTCTATAAACAATGTGAAAGCTGCAGAAACCGAACTTATCCTTTAAGGAACAACCTGAAAAAGGGAAATATTGACAAACAATAATCAAAAAGATAAATCTGTGGTGTTATAACTCAGACAATAGTCTGTTTTATCATAATTCATCCCACTTCATTTGTTTGATCACATTCATACATGGTTTCAATAGAAAATGTTTTATTTGAACAAAGATGACCTCAATACATTATTTATTGCTTATAATAACAAATTACAAAAATGTTGTAGATGGTACTCCTCATTCTATAATAAAAAAATGTCTTTATCTCAGTCGGACAACAGAAACTTTTCCAAGGTAAAAAAGTGACAACAAGAGGAGCCTAAGGGAGTGGAGGCAATAAGATATTCTATTATAACCACTGGGATAAAATGATTGAAAACTGGACTACACTTGTCTTCTTCAGATAGTTCTTTGAGTAGAGTAATTCACGATGGCGGGGATTCCTAATAATCAAACCTGATATGAACTAATTAATGAAAGAGTAAGATACAAAAAGAGAAAGTACTAGCAATGTTGCTTTTTTTCTAATAATGCGGAGTGATTGAGATGTGTCTGCTACATGAAATGTATATGGACATCTTTGAGTATCAAGAAATCATTGTCCCATACAGTATCAGTGTATTTGAGGAGAGTGTATCCAAAATCTTTATTCTTTTTTGATCCCCTCTTCTTTGAAAATGTGAAATCTCTGAGCTGTGGGCTGAAGGTCCAACCTCCTTCTCCTCTCCCATGTGTGGACTCCTCCTCTCTATTTGCTTGGCTCCCTCACTCTGCTACAGTGTCTCACAGTGAGAAGAAGTGCTGAGTTGGCACTGAAAATTTCCATGTTTCTGTGCGATGGTGGTATAGTGGTGAGCATAGCTGCCTTCCAAGCAGTTGACCCGGGTTCGATTCCCGGCCATCGCATGAATTACCAGTTTTCTTATGTAGAAAAATATGTCAAGAGTGATGATAAGTTAGTTCAGACAAGACTTCACTCATAAGAACTCTGAAAAAGTGTAATCCTTGCTTCCCCACCACTTACACTCAGAAGATGTAGATCGGCTTTTGATTCCCGGCTATTGCACAAATTATACTTGTCTTGGACAACAAAAGTATGTTTGTGATATACATATTACCTTCACAATTGGTTTTATCTTTTGTGGCAGTAATGCTCTACATCCATGCCAACAAAATGATTGGAATTTGATGAGACAAAAACTGTATCACTGATCCTGTGGGGAAAAAATGTTTCCTTGGCTTTCAACCAAAACATCTTAAAAACAATGACCGTGAAATCAGTAAAACTGAGAAGTGTCAGCAATGTGAGGGAATGAGGGCAGGATGAGCCACTAATGCTGTTAAGGAACAACCTGAAAAAGTGAAATATTGACAAACAATGAGCAAAAAGATAAATCTGTGATGTTATAACTCAGACAATAGTCTGTTTTATCATAATTGATCCCTCTTCATTTGTTTGATCACATTCAGACATAGTTTCAATAGTAAATGTTTTATTAAGATGACCTCAATACATTATTTGTTGCTTATAATAACAAATTACAAAAATGTTGTAGATGGTACTCCTCATTCTATAATAAAACATTTTCTTTATGTCAGTCAGACAACAGAAACATTTCCAAGGTTAAAAAGTGACAACAAGAGGAGCCTAGGATAGTGGAGGCAATAAGATATTCTATTGTAACCACTGGGATAAAATGATTGAAAACAGGACTACACTTGTACACTCAGTGGTAGAGCGCATGCTTTGCATGTATGAGGTCCCGAGTTCAATCCTCGGCATCTCCACTGTTGGATGCTGTGTAATGTGCGGGTGTCTGGTTTCCTCTCAGAGTGGATGCCTGGTGAGACCGGCATCTGTTTGAATGTGCAAGCTTTGAGTGATTGCAGCTAGTGGGTGCTTGTCCTACAGGAAACATGGCTGTGGGCGTCTTGCTAGCTTTGCCAAACTGTCGTGACGAAGCATCTTTTGGCAATGGTTGACAACGAGGACCACTGATCTATGAGGGAGTATTTTGGAAACTGTGGGCTCACGACCCAGGCTACGTCGACAAATCTTGGTGGCGGGGCTCTTGTGGTTGTTGTGGCCGAGTGGTTAAGGCGATGGACTAGAAATCCATTGGGGTCTCCCCGCGCAGGTTCGAATCCTGCCAACAACGCATGGTGTTTTTGAGCACCGTTGACAGAGGCATCCCCGAGTACATGGTTGCCCCTCATTTGCCCTGACACAGGTTCGAGCCCCTTGAGCTCAGTGCTGTGGACCAGCCTTTGCCAGGCGATGGTGGTATAGTTGTGAGCATAGCTGCCTTCCAAGCAGTTGACCCGGGTTCGATTCCCGGCCATCGCATCGGTAACTCCGTTAAGGCTGGCAAGGACAGAGGCATTTCATCCTTTGGTCTCAATGTGGTGGCTGCAGCATAGGGGATCCTTGATGTGCGGATTTGCAAGGTGGCTTCAGGCACATGTTGCTTGCTGTCACCCTGGCAGGCTGCAAGAGAGGAAACAGATGATGTACAGTATGTTGACCAAATTGCGATGTGATGAAGTGCCCAGCGTGGGGCTCTTTACCGCCGTCATTTCTCTTTTCTCCCACATAGCCAGTGTCTTGCCATCCTTAGCCTAGGTGTTCCTTCCTAAAGTGCGGTACATTGAAATACTGAGCAGTTTGCAGCCATTGTGGTCTTGCGATCGCAGAGGGGGCCTGGAAAGCAGGGGAAAGGGTTGTTGTGGCCGAGTGGTTAAGCCGATGGACTTGAAATCCACTGGGGTTTCCCCGCGCAGGTTCGAATCCTGCCGACAACGCTCGCTTTGATGTTGTGTCTGCCAGAGTGTTGGCTTTGAGCTTGACGGGTGTATGTGTCAGTCTTACTGAGGCAAGGTTCTGATTTTTGTGAGCTAAATGTCCTGGATTTGAAGTTGTGTGTGCCAGTGTGTTGGCTTTTTGAGCTCGACGCGTGTATGTGTCAGTTTTACTGAGGAAAGGTTCAGATTTTGGTAAGCTAAAATTTGTTCCTGGCCAGAGTTCTCTGAGAATCCTACACACTGAATGCTTTGTTCGGCTTTGATTGTGTTTCTGATCTTTTCTGCAGATTCAATGGTCAATCTGAGCGCTGCTTGTTATGTTCAGGTAAAGTCACTCTCGTCTCAACCCCGGGGGGCAATGATGTTGTGGCCTGATGTGCTGTGTGCCAGAGGAAGACATTTCAGGGGATGTAGCTCAGTGGTAGAGCGCATGCTTTGCATGTATGAGGTCCCGAGTTCAATCCTCGGCATCTCCACTGTTGGATGCTGTGTAATGTGCGGGTGTCTGGTTTCCTCTCAGAGTGGATGCCTGGTGAGACTGGCATCTGTTTGAATGTGCAAGCTTTGAGTGATTGCAGCTAGTGGGCGCTTGTCCTACAGGAAACATGGCTGTGGGCGTCTTGCTAGCTTTGCCAAACTGTCGTGACGAAGCATCTTTTGGCAATGGTTGACAACGAGGACCACTGATCTATGAGGCAGTATTTTGGAAACTGTGGGCTCACTGACCCAGGCTACGCCGACAAATCTTGGTGGCAGGCGCTTGTGGTTGTTGTGGCCGAGTGGTTAAGGCGATGGACTAGAAATCCATTGGGGTCTCCCCGCGCAGGTTCGAATCCTGCCAACAACGCATGGTGTTTTTGAGCACCGTTGACAGAGGCATCCCCGAGTACATGGTTGCCCCTCATTTGCCCTGACACAGGTTCGAGCCCGCTGAGCTCAGTGCTGTGGACCAGCCTTTGCCAGGTGATGGTGGTATAGTGGTGAGCATAGCTGCCTTCCAAGCAGTTGACCCGGGTTCGATTCCCGGCCATCGCATCGGTGACCTGTTGTGGCTGGCAAGGACAGAGGCATTTCATCCTTTGGTCTCAATTTGGTGGCTGCAGCATAGGGGATCCTTGATGTGCGGATTTGCAAGGTGGCTTCAGGCACATGTTGCTTGCTGTCACCCTGGCAGGCTGCAAGAGAGGAAACAGATGATGTACAGTATGTCGACCAAATTGCGATGTGATGAAGTGCCCAGCGCGGGTCTTTACCGCCGTCATTTCTCTTTTCTCCCACATAGCCAGTGTCTTGCCATCCTTAGCCTAGGCATTCCTTCCTAAAGTGCGGTACATTGAAATACTGAGCAGTTTGCAGCCATTGTGGTCTTGCGATCCCAGAGGGGGCCTGGAAAGCAGGGGGCGGGGTTGTTGTGGCCGAGTGGTTAAGGCGATGGACTTGAAATCCATTGGGGTTTCCCCGTGCAGGTTCGAATCCTGCCGACAACGCTCGCTTTGATGTTGTGTCTGCCAGAGTGTTGGCTTTGAGCTTGATGGGTGTATGTTGTCAGTCTTACTGAGGCAAGGTTCTGATTTTTGTGAGCTAAATGTCCTGGATTTGAAGTTGTGTGTGCCAGTGTGTTGGCTTTTTGAGCTCGACGCGTGTATGTGTCAGTCTTACTGAGGAAAGGTTCAGATTTTGGTAAGCTAAAATTTGTCCCTGGCCAGAGTTCTCTGAGAATCCTACACACTGAATGCTTTGTTCGGCTTTGATTGTGTTTCTGATCTTTTCTGCAGATTCAATGGTCAATCTGAGCGCTGCTTGTTATGTTCAGGTAAAGTCACTCTCGTCTCAACCCCGGGGGGCAATGATGTTGTGGCCTGATGTGCTGTGTGCCAGAGGAAGACATTTCAGGGGATGTAGCTCAGTGGTAGAGCGCATGCTTTGCATGTATGAGGTCCCGAGTTCAATCCTCGGCATCTCCACTGTTGGATGCTGTGTAATGTGCGGGTGTCTGGTTTCCTCTCAGAGTGGATGCCTGGTGAGACTGGCATCTGTTTGAATGTGCAAGCTTTGAGTGATTGCAGCTAGTGGGCGCTTGTCCTACAGGAAACATGGCTGTGGACGTCTTGCTAGCTTTGCCAAACTGTCGTGACGAAGCATCTTTTGGCAATGGTTGACAACGAGGACCACTGATCTATGAGGGAGTATTTTGGAAACTGTGGGCTCACGACCCAGGCTACGTCGACAAATCTTGGTGGCGGGGCGCTTGTGGTTGTTGTGGCCGAGTGGTTAAGGCGATGGACTAGAAATCCATTGGGGTCTCCCCGCGCAGGTTCGAATCCTGCCAACAACGCATGGTGTTTTTGAGCACCGTTGACAGAGGCATCCCCGAGTACATGGTTGCCCCTCATTTGCCCTGACACAGGTTCGAGCCCCGTGAGCTCAGTGCTGTGGACCAGCCTTTGCCAGGCGATGGTGGTATAGTGGTGAGCATAGCTGCCTTCCAAGCAGTTGACCCGGGTTCGATTCCCGGCCATCGCATCGGTGACCTGTTGTGGCTGGCAAGGACAGAGGCATTTCATCCTTTGGTCTCAATGTGGTGGCTGCAGCATAGGGGATCCTTGATGTGCGGATTTGCAAGGTGGCTTCAGGCACATGTTGCTTGCTGTCACCCTGGCAGGCTGCAAGAGAGGAAACAGATGATGTACAGTGTGTTGACCAAATTGCGATGTGATGAAGTGCCCAGCGCGGGGCTCTTTACCGCCGTCATTTCTCTTTTCTCCCACATAGCCAGTGTCTTGCCATCCTTAGCCTAGGCGTTCCTTCCTAAAGTGCGGTACATTGAAATACTGAGCAGTTTGCAGCCATTGTGGTCTTGCGATCGCAGAGGGGGCCTGGAAAGCAGGGGTGGGGTTGTTGTGAAAGTGGTTAAGGCGATGGACTTGAAATCCATTGGGGTTTCCCGCCAAGAGGTTCGAATCCTGCCGACAACGCCGCTTTGATGTTGTGTCTGCCAGAGTGTTGGCTTTGAGCTTGACAGGTGTATGTGTCAGTCTTACTGATGGCAAGGTTCTGATTTTTGTGAGCTAAATGTCCTGGATTTGAAGTTGTGTGTGCCAGTGTGTTGGCTTTTTGAGCTCGACGCGTATGTGTCAGTCTTACTGAGGAAAGGTTCAGATTTTGGTGAGCTAAATTTGTCCCTGGCCAGAGTTCTCTGAGAATCCTACACACTGAATGCTTTGTTCGGCTTTGATTGTGTTTCTGATCTTTTCTGCAGATTCAATGGTCAATCTGAGCGCTGCTTGTTATGTTCAGGTAAAGTCACTCTCGTCTCAACCCCGGGGGGCAATGATGTTGTGGCCTGATGTGCTGTGTGCCAGAGGAAGACATTTCAGGGGATGTAGCTCAGTGGTAGAGCGCATGCTTTGCATGTATGAGGTCCCGAGTTCAATCCTCGGCATCTCCACTGTTGGATGCTGTGTAATGTGCGGGTGTCTGGTTTCCTCTCAGAGTGGATGCCTGGTGAGACTGGCATCTGTTTGAATGTGCAAGCTTTGAGTGATTGCAGCTAGTGGGCGCTTGTCCTACAGGAAACATGGCTGTGGGCATCTTGCTAGCTTTGCCAAACTGTCGTGACGAAGCATCTTTTGGCAATGGTTGACAACGAGGACCACTGATCTATGAGGGAGTATTTTGGAAACTGTGGGCTCACGACCCAGGCTACGTCGACAAATCTTGGTGGCGGGGCGCTTGTGGTTGTTGTGGCCGAGTGGTTAAGGCGATGGACTAGAAATCCATTGGGGTCTCCCCGCGCAGGTTCGAATCCTGCCAACAACGCATGGTGTTTTTGAGCACCGTTGACAGAGGCATCCCCGAGTACATGGTTGCCCCTCATTTGCCCTGACACAGGTTCGAGCCCGCTGAGCTCAGTGCTGTGGACCAGCCTTTGCCAGGCGATGGTGGTATAGTGGTGAGCATAGCTGCCTTCCAAGCAGTTGACCCGGGTTCGATTCCCGGCCATCGCATCGGTGACCTGTTGTGGCTGGCAAGGACAGAGGCATTTCATCCTTTGGTCTCAATGTGGTGGCTGCAGCATAGGGGATCCTTGATGTGCGGATTTGCAAGGTGGCTTCAGGCACATGTTGCTTGCTGTCACCCTGGCAGGCTGCAAGAGAGGAAACAGATGATGTACAGTATGTTGACCAAATTGCAATGTGATGAAGTGCCCAGCGCGGGTCTTTACCGCCGTCATTTCTCTTTTCTCCCACATAGCCAGTGTCTTGCCATCCTTAGCCTAGGCATTCCTTCCTAAAGTGCGGTACATTGAAATACTGAGCAGTTTGCAGCCATTGTGGTCTTGCGATCCCAGAGGGGGCCTGGAAAGCAGGGGGCGGGGTTGTTGTGGCCGAGTGGTTAAGGCGATGGACTTGAAATCCATTGGGGTTTCCCAAGAGGTTCGAATCCTGCCGACAACGCTCGCTTTGATGTTGTGTCTGCCAGAGTGTTGGCTTTGAGCTTGACAGGTGTATGTGTCAGTCTTACTGTGGCAAGGTTCTGATTTTTGTGAGCTAAATGTCCTGGATTTGAAGTTGTGTGTGCCAGTGTGTTGGCTTTTTGAGCTCGACGCGTGTATGTGTCAGTCTTACTGAGGAAAGGTTCAGATTTTGGTGAGCTAAATTTGTTCCTGGCCAGAGTTCTCTGAGAATCCTACACACTGAATGCTTTGTTCGGCTTTGATTGTGTTTCTGATCTTTTCTGCAGATTCAATGGTCAATCTGAGCGCTGCTTGTTATGTTCAGGTAAAGTCACTCTCCTCAACCCCGGGGCAATGATGTTGTGGCCTGATGTGCTGTGTGCCAGAGGAAGACATTTCAGGGGATGTAGCTCAGTGGTAGAGCGCATGCTTTGCATGTATGAGGTCCCGAGTTCAATCCTCGCATCTCCACTGTTGGATGCTGTGTAATGTGGTGTCTGGTTTCCTCTCAGAGTGGATGCCTGGTGAGACTGGCATCTGTTTGAATGTGCAAGCTTTGAGTGATTGCAGCTAGTGGGCGCTTGTCCTACAGGAAACATGGCTGTGGGCATCTTGCTAGCTTTGCCAAACTGTCGCGAAGCATCTTTTGGCAATGGTTGACAACGAGGACCACTGATCTATGAGGGAGTATTTTGGAAACTGTGGGCTCACGACCCAGGCTACGTCGACAAATCTTGGTGGTGGGTGGCTTGTGGTTGTTGTGGCCGAGTGGTTAAGGCGATGGACTAGAAATCCATTGGGGTCTCTCACAAGAGGTTCGAATCCTGCCAACAACGCATGGTGTTTTTGAGCACCGTTGACAGAGGCATCCCCGAGTACATGGTTGCCCCTCATTTGCCCTGACACAGGTTCGAGCCCGCTGAGCTCAGTGCTGTGGACCAGCCTTTGCCAGGCGATGGTGGTATAGTGGTGAGCATAGCTGCCTTCCAAGCAGTTGACCCGGGTTCGATTCCCCGGCCATCGTGATCGGTGACGTGTTGTGGCTGGCAAGGACAGAGGCATTTCATCCTTTGGTCTCAATGTGGTGGCTGCAGCATAGGGGATCCTTGATGTGCAGATTTGCAAGGTGGCTTCAGGCGCACATGTTGCTTGCTGTCACCCTGGCAGGCTGCAAGAGAGGAAACAGATGACGTACAGTGTGTTGACCAAATTGCGATGTGATGAAGTGCCCAGCGCGGGGCTCTTTACCGCCGTCATTTCTCTTTTCTCCCACATAGCCAGTGTCTTGCCATCCTTAGCCTAGGCATTCCTTCCTAAAGTGCGGTACATTGAAATACTGAGCAGTTTGCAGCCATTGTGGTCTTGCGATCCCAGAGGGGGCCTGGAAAGCAGGGGGCGGGGTTGTTGTGGCCGAGTGGTTAAGGCGATGGACTTGAAATCCATTGGGGTTTCTGCGCAAGAGGTTCGAATCCTGCCGATAACGCCGCTTTGATGTTGTGTCTGCCAGAGTGTTGGCTTTGAGCTTGACGGGTGTATGTGTCAGTCTTACTGAGGCAAGGTTCTGATTTTTGTGAGCTAAATGTCCTGGATTTGAAGTTGTGTGTGCCAGTGTGTTGGCTTTTTGAGCTCGACGCGTGTATGTGTCAGTCTTACTGAGGAAAGGTTCAGATTTTGGTAAGCTAAAATTTGTCCCTGGCCAGAGTTCTCTGAGAATCCTACACACTGAATGCTTTGTTCGGCTTTGATTGTGTTTCTGATCTTTTCTGCAGATTCAATGGTCAATCTGAGCGCTTGCTTGTTATGTTCAGGTAAAGTCACTCTCGTCTCAACCCCGGGGGGCAATGATGTTGTGGCCTGATGTGCTGTGTGCCAGAGGAAGACATTTCAGGGGATGTAGCTCAGTGGTAGAGCGCATGCTTTGCATGTATGAGGTCCCGAGTTCAATCCTCGGCATCTCCACTGTTGGATGCTGTGTAATGTGCGGGTGTCTGGTTTCCTCTCAGAGTGGATGCCTGGTGAGACTGGCATCTGTTTGAATGTGCAAGCTTTGAGTGATTGCAGCTAGTGGGCGCTTGTCCTACAGGAAACATGGCTGTGGACATCTTGCTAGCTTTGCCAAACTGTCGTGACGAAGCATCTTTTGGCAATGGTTGACAACGAGGACCACTGATCTATGAGGGAGTATTTTGGAAACTGTGGGCTCACGACCCAGGCTACGTCGTCCAATCTCGGTGACTGGGCGCCTGCGCTTGTTGTGGCCGAGTGGTTAAGGCGATGGACTAGAAA
>JAZDUH010000323.1:3490000-3492500 GCA_036419115.1 Scarus forsteni | reverse complement strand
GAAGACATTTCAGGGCATGTAGCTCAGTGGTAGAGCGCATGCTCTGCATGTATGAGGTCCCGAGTTCAATCCTTGGCATCTCCACTGTTGGATGCTGTGTAATGTGCGGGTGTCTGGTTTCCTCTCAGAGTGGATGCCTGGTGAGACTGGCATCTGTTTGAATGTGCAAGCTTTGAGTGATTGCAGCTAGTGGGCGCTTGTCCTACAGGAAACATGGCTGTGGACGTCTTGCTAGCTTTGCCAAACTGTCGTGACGAAGCATCTTTTGGCAATGGTTGACAACGAGGACCACTGATCTATGAGGGAGTATTTTGGAAACTGTGGGCTCACGATCCAGGCTAGGTCGACAAATCTTGGTGGCAGGAGCTTGTGGTTGTTGTGGCCGAGTGGTTAAGGCGATGGACTAGAAATCCATTGGGGTCTCCCCGCGCAGGTTCGAATCCTGCCAACAACGCATGGTGTTTTTGAGCACCGTTGACAGAGGCATCCCCGAGTACATGGTTGCCCCTCATTTGCCCTGACACAGGTTCGAGCCCCCTGAGCTCAGTGCTGTGGACCAGCCTTTGCCAGGCGATGGTGGTATAGTGGTGAGCATAGCTGCCTTCCAAGCAGTTGACCGGGGTTCGATTCCCGGCCATCGCATCGGGTGACCTGTTGTGGCTGGCATGACAGAGGCATTTCATCCTTTGGTCTCAATGTGGTGGTTGCAGCATAGGGGATTCTTGATGTTTGGATTTGCAAGGTGGCTTCAGGCGCACATGTTGCTTGCTGTCACCCTTGCAGGCTGCAAGAGAGGAAACAGATGATGTACAGTGTGTTGACCAAATTGATGTGATGAAGTGCCCAGCGGGGCTCTTTACGCCGTCATTGATCTTTTCTCCCACATAGCCAGTGTCTTGCCATCCTTAGCCTAGGCGTTCCTTCCTAAAGTGCGGTACATTGAAATACTGAGCAGTTTGCAGCCATTGTGGTCTTGCGATCGCAGAGGGGGCCTGGAAAGCAGGGGAAGGGGTTGTTGTGGCCGAGTGGTTAAGGCGATGGACTTGAAATCCATTGGGGTTTCCCGAGGTTCGAATCCTGCCGACAACGCTCGCTTTGATGTTGTGTCTGCCAGAGTGTTGGCTTTGAGCTTGACAGGTGTATGTGTCAGTCTTACTGTGGCAAGGTTCTGATTTTTGTGAGCTAAATGTCCTGGATTTGAAGTTGTGTGTGCCAGTGTGTTGGCTTTTTGAGCTCGAAGCGTGTATGTGTCAGTCTTACTGAGGAAAGGTTCAGATTTTGGTGAGCTAAATTTGTTCCTGGCCAGAGTTCTCTGAGAATCCTACACACTGAATGCTTTGTTCGGCTTTGATTGTGTTTCTGATCTTTTCTGCAGATTCAATGGTCAATCTGAGCGCTGCTTGTTATGTTCAGGTAAAGTCACTCTCGTCTCAACCCCGGGGGGCAATGATGTTGTGGCCTGATGTGCTGTGTGCCAGAGGAAGACATTTCAGGGGATGTAGCTCAGTGGTAGAGCGCATGCTTTGCATGTATGAGGTCCCGAGTTCAATCCTCGGCATCTCCACTGTTGGATGCTGTGTAATGTGCGGGTGTCTGGTTTCCTCTCAGAGTGGATGCCTGGTGAGACTGGCATCTGTTTGAATGTGCAAGCTTTGAGTGATTGCAGCTAGTGGGCGCTTGTCCTACAGGATACATGGCTGTGGGCGTCTTGCTAGCTTTGCCAAACTGTCGTGACGAAGCATCTTTTGGCAATGGTTGACAACGAGGACCACTGATCTATGAGGCAGTATTTTGGAAACTGTGGGCTCACGACCCAGGCTAGGTCGACAAATCTTGGTGGCAGGCGCTTGTGGTTGTTGTGGCCGAGTGGTTAAGGCGATGGACTAGAAATCCATTGGGGTCTCCCTCACAAGAGGTTCGAATCCTGCCAACAACGCATGGTGTTTTTGAGCACCGTTGACAGAGGCATCCCCGAGTACATGGTTGCCCCTCATTTGCCCTGACACAGGTTCGAGCCCCGTGAGCTCAGTGCTGTGGACCAGCCTTTGCCAGGCGATGGTGGTATAGTGGTGAGCATAGCTGCCTTCCAAGCAGTTGACCCGGGTTCGATTCCCGGCCATCGCATCGGTGACCTGTTGTGGCTGGCAAGGACAGAGGCATTTCATCCTTTGGTCTCAATGTGGTGGCTGCAGCATAGGGGATCCTTGATGTGCGGATTTGCAAGGTGGCTTCAGGCACATGTTGCTTGCTGTCACCCTGGCAGGCTGCAAGAGAGGAAACAGATGATGTACAGTATGTTGACCAAATTGCAATGTGATGAAGTGCCCAGCGCGGGTCTTTACCGCCGTCATTTCTCTTTTCTCCCACATAGCCAGTGTCTTGCCATCCTTAGCCTAGGCGTTCCTTCCTAAAGTGCGGTACATTGAAATACTGAGCAGTTTGCAGCCATTGTGGTCTTGCGATCGCAGAGGGGGCCTGGAAAGCAGGGGGCGGGGTTGTT